>JALIZH010021487.1:0-41862 GCA_030522465.1 Rhipicephalus appendiculatus
ACCAGTGATGGCAGAAAAATCGTCTTGGCTACTTGGATCCTTTGTGGCTACTTTCACGTCCCCTCAATTTCAGCAAAAGTATCAATATCTGCTGACATCGCAGCCACTGGTGTTCAAGTATATGGTGCCAAAACATGGGAGCCAAAGCAAGCTTCCAACTCCGAAAATTGAATTTGCACTTTGATTACGCAGATAAAGAACCTTAATGAAAAGGATAGCGCAGCGGCCTAAGCACTTGTAAAGGTCAATCGGAGCAATCATAACATAAACATAAAAAATACACGTTTTTAACCTGCCAGTCAAGTAGGCCTCGCGCACATAAACAAAATCCGTTGCAAACCTGAGTGATGCACAACCAGAACTTTTACATGGGGCCTCATTTTGCAGATCAGCCATGGCTGAACGCGGCGCTTTGAACCACAATTGGAAGTGAACATGAATCAAAAGCGCTCCGCATCCAAGGTGCTCTGCACTCATCGAAAGTAGAAATTGGGTACCCGACCTTTCAAGTGAGCACTGTAAAACCAGTAGGCAAGAGGCAAATCCGACAACTGAAGCGCTCACTAACACATTTGTTAGTGAGCGCTTTGTTGCCGCCTCGTGTGCCCTTATTTTTTAGTGCTCTCTTTAAAATGCCATGCCAACTCGCCCACCAATCGATCCTTCTGGATATCCGATGAACTGCTTGTATCATTTCGTAGGTTTAGGTACGGACTGCGACTCTGGATTAGTCATTACGGAAGAAATTATTATGACAATCGCTACGATTTATGCTTCAGTGCCAGCGGCTGTGAGCTTGAGTGTACTCATCATGCTATAGACTCATTTTTTAGTCGCAACTCCTAGTCATTTCAAGAAAAGTGATGCAAGACGTGTGGAGAGCCGTTTTTTTGACAGCGCAAACACTACGCCCTCATGTATGAAATCCTTGCTAAAGTCAACAATTTATGCTGGAATCTCAGGAATTATGATTTTGAAGTGTTTGTGCTGCACATGTTTACATTTAGCCATTCAAATCAAAATGTGGAAGTGGTTACCACAAATTTGTGGCTACTCCTGGCTACTTTTGAGGCCCTTGGCTCAAGTTGGCTACTTTTTGGTTAGTTTCTCAGATTTTTTTGGCTACTTTTCATCTTTTCGACCTGGCAACCCTGCGCCCGAACTAGACAAAGCTGTACAAAGCCGACGAATAATGAAGCAAGGTGTGGGAGCGGGCTAGTTGGTATTCCATAATGTTAAAACTGAAGCGCAAAAAGTACACAGCGGACAAGAGAACACTGTGTAGCGCTTGTCCCCGTCATTCTCTTGTCCGCTCTGTACTTTTTGCGCTTCAGTTTTAACGTATCAAATAAATGAAGCCAGGGAGAATGTAGGTGGCATTATTTGTAGTTTTGGATAGACGTATGGTAATTACGAGATACAAAAATGATTGAAAGGGCATGAAAAAATAACTCTCCACCACTGGGGACCAAACCCACAATCTTTGTATCTAGATCATTATTTTTTTTATTTATTATATTTTTTTTTTGCTCGAAGCCATCATATCTAGATCATTATTTTATTTTATTTTTTTTTGCTCGAAGTCGTCGCATGGGACATGACCTATATGAGTAGGAGTAATTCTGCTATTGCCACATCAGCTAGGTGAATTACAACCAGGAATCCAAGCAAGGCAGCAGTTCAAGACAAGATTGAAGAGGTGAAAAATTATTTAACAGGGACTGCCACTGGAGCTCCAGAGACACCCCTATGGACAATCCTACAGTTTCAGGATTTTTTCACATTCAAAATAAAAAAAAAGATACCAAGATACAAAAAAAATTAAATAAAAGATATCAATTAGAAATGCTGAGCTGGCCACTGGGGCTGTCAATTCTCTACCTATAGCGAATACAGTGAAGCCTCGGTGACAAGAATCTTGCGGGGTCACCAAAAATATTCGTATCATCTGAAATTCGTATCACAAGAATAAATGAAAAATTAGCATGCGACGAAGGAAAGCTGGTGTACGTTTTCATTTATCGTTTCTCAGGGCCGCAGCAACGTCATGAACAGCTCTGAATGATTGCCAGTGAAGTTTTCAGACGTACTTGCACTAGTAAATATACAGCCCGTATGTGCGTGTGTAATTAATAAACTAGGTTTGTTGTGTGACCTGTGACAGGTAGTAGCCCCTTCCTAATCTTATTACGTTTTTTGGCAAGACAACAGAACACTGCACCGAAAGTGACTTAAGAAGCGTTTTGCACGCAATAGATGAAGGCCTGAAAATTTTAGAACCACTGCCCTTTGTTCCTGTTATTTTCCCAACACGGTGGTGTTGGGGATGTTTTTCGGGATATCTGCGGCCATGCCAGCACAACTCGGCACAATGGGACAGTTGGCAGGTGTGCACGTCCCCAACAATCGTGCATGTTGACGTTGTGAGGCCTAGCTCCTTTGCCATGAGCATCTGCATACTCTTTCGGTCCTCGTCCACCTTTCATAGGATATCTGATGCGCGAGGACATAGCTTGCATCGCCAAAGTACTACACTTTTCAGTGTAGTAGTACTTTGGCTCATTATCGCTTACAGTTTTTCAACAAAGTTCGTGTTTCAATATAGGGACACGCAAATAGGTATGTCCCACGCATGTGATAACGTTTTCTTTTTAGCAAGCTATACCTTTACTATTATGGTGGTGCAAAAAAGAAATTGCGAACGATAATGATAAAATTTAATGCCTCAAAGGTAGACAATGGTTTTGAGACATGACACAGCACAGGGCATCACATTGATTTTGAGTGCTAGAAGCTCTTTGAATGAGTATCTTGGGCACAGTACCCAAGTGATTTTTTGCTTCCTGCCTCCATCAAAGTGCAGCCATACCACCTGAGAAATGTCAACAAATGAACAAGCAGCACAAAACCAGCACCACTCGGTCACCACACTATGCAGAGAGAAATAAAACAAAACCTACATCTAAGTCTCCAACTGAGATACGTGGCTTCTTGCGCTGTGCTTTGGGACCAAACGTTGCCTCGTAGCTTGCCGTATCCAGGATGTGCACTCTGGCATTCTGCAAAGGATAGTTTAGTTTATGCACATGTGCCAAGAGCATTACCTTTTGCTATCCAATCTACAGTATTCCATACCTTCAGAACTACTGTGTACTTAGTGGTTATTTATGGCAGAGTACTGCGGTACCGTCGCGCCTGCGGACCCTTTATCGACAGCCTACCTATGCCATGACACTAGCATGACCACAGCCATGCATTAATGGATGAAAGACAACGACCCATGTTTTTTGCAGCATAGATGGACACAGTATTTTGAAAGCTCACCACTGGTTTTAGATGCGAAGCATCTTATGCTCGGGGCTATGTCCGTCCCTCCCGCGTCCCCCCGTCCCACATCCCGCGTCCGGCCACTTTCATGAAGTAGGGAAGCACCCATTATGCGAACCAGAACACTGTAGTAATACGAAGGCCGTCAACCACTACCACAGTCATCAGAGTCATGGCCGAGAGCACAGCACAGAGAGGCTGCTTAGCAATGGCTTGGCAGGTGGTGTCTGTTGCCCAGGTTGACCCCATTCCTTGATCTTGCTTGCATGTGTTTGGAGGGGGCTTAGTCCGTCCCTCCTTCCCGCATCCCGCATCCCACACCACCACAGCGCATGCGCGTCCCCTCCCCCCTCTCTCTCCTACGCTCACCCCCTTTCTCTCCTCTAGGAATCCTCTACTCTATGGAGCGGCCCCCCGCGTCCCACACCCCCCCCACAGCGCATGCGTGTCCCCTCCCCCCTATTCTCTCCTACGCTCACCCCCTTTCTCTACTCTAGGAATCATCTACTCTACGGAGCAGCTCCCCCCTGCTGTGTTGGCTTCATGCAACTCGGCCTTGTGCCTCAAAAGGTTGCCAACCCCTGTTTTACACTCACAAAACAGCAAAGGTTACGAAAAGACTAGAAAAAGCAAGGTGACTTGGACATATACCTTGGCCTTTTCATTCAGCAGGCTAACAGGCAGTTTGCTCTGTCGCATCACCACTTGGTAAGGGTCGCGCATGGCCTGCCCCAGCTCTACCTGGAACTGTTGTAGCGCCCCCTGGCTGACGGTGCGGGTGTTGCCGAACCACTTTGGGTTTGGTGCCACTCGAGCAACGGTGCCAGATGTCACCCACGACTGGTAGGGTGCGGCTTTCACTATCTTACCCTTGCGGTCCCTGCGGCATACCATCACGATAAGCAGCTTTAGCTACACAGACATCATATGGAATAGAAAAGAAACTTTTATGCATACATTTATAGCACACTAAGGTAATCCACAACAATTTGAGATAGAAAGCCTCTAACTTGATGAAAAGTTTGTCCTGGTGTGGAATTCGAATATGGGACCAGTGGAATGCTCCTAGATATCTAGATTCAATGCTTTCAGATATCCTTAGTAGTATAATTCTACAAGTGGATGGATGGCATTTCTTCCCCCTCTCGATCCCTAGAAGGCTTTCACTGATTTAATACGACACGTACAGGCCCTTACATGGAAGGAATATATGTGGTTAAAGAACACTTCTGTACAGGTATTAAGTTTCGACATGCACGCAATGCAGAGTCATTCAAGGTATTCTGCCACCTCAGGCTAAGTCAAACTAATGTGCACCAGTCTATTACTGCATAAAATTTTAGGTGTATCATACAGAAAAATTTGAACCTCAATTTTCGAGGCATTGGGAACTGTAATGGCTGAAGTGAAAACATACGTAGGTTTCCGGGTTACAGTTTTGTTTTCATTTGAACATTATGCTACACAAGGGCAAGCAATAAAAATGCGAATTTGGAAACAGTTTCCGTCAAGCAGAAATAAATGTTGTCTGTAATCCATTGGTAAAAGCTATAACAGGAAAGTGAGGTGAGAAGCAACAAGGTGTGCTGCACATTTCCTGAACAGCTGAAGCAGCCCGTATTGTTGAAAGAATTGCTGCCCCTTTGATTCTTGTGGCATCCCTGTCAAATGATCTCTGAAAACACGTGACACATACCTTCACAGAACAACAGTCCTCTCTGGTAACTCTTTGTTCTCAAATCAGTAAGACTTTATATAAGAATTTGATAAGATAATGTGGATATGCCGTTTTAAGTAAAAGTGCAATCTACAAGTGCCCCTTCACATTCTGAACACAGAAGAGCCATTGTCATTTCGAACAAGGTTAAGTGATCTGCATCATGCAAGCGGTGAAGTAATATATCTGTGTAATTGCCTCCACACCTACAAGATATGTGTTGCCTTTCAGAACGGATAACAGGCCGCAAAGCTGGGACGTGAATGCAGATGGCAGAACGAAAAAAGTTCCCTAGAAAGCTTATTTGAAAGCTGAAATTCTCAAAAGTTCGTGGTGAGTGAGTCAGAAAAAGAAAGCCAGGGTGTTGAACAATGTTGTATAATCTAACACTGTTCATACATCGAACAGCAAGAAGGTTGAAAATTTGGAAGTTTTACTTGCCAAAACCATGACTTGATCATGAGGCACACCACAGTGGGGAACCCTGAATAAATTCTGACCATCTAAGGTTCCTTGAGATGCATCTAAATCTAAGTACACGGGCGCTCTTGCATTATGCCCCACGGAAATGCGGCTGGCAATCAAACCCGTGACCTTGTGCTTAGCGGTGCAACACTGTGGCCGAGCCACTATGGCTGACATCTGAATAGAGGGAAGGTTAAACATAAATCATCAGCGAGTAAAAAAGAAAACAACGCAGTTTTACAGCGAAGCTAACCACTGTGCCATTCTGCTGGACCACCACATCATTGGCAGCTTTTAAAAGTATTTGCACGTTCACTAGTCTTGGCTTTCTTGTAATGGATTGCCTGTAAAATCATAAAACTGGTGTTGATCGTCGTGGAACTTAACTTCAACCATCATAAGACGGCTTGCTGACAGGCTAATGCTGCATAAACCTGCAGTGTCTTCTTGACAACTGTGAACAGACAGCTGTTATTAAAAAATCTACTATCTCAGTTTTATAGATAATTATTAGTGTGCGATTTCCTGGGAAATTTAGTTTGGTGGTTAAAGAATGGCTTAGAAGGGCATGCCTATTTGACAACAAGTTACGCCACTGCTTACAACTGCAGTTGATTGCCATCGCAGTAACCTGTGACTACATTCAGAACCCAGAATCGACCGTAGTAAGCGCGATCACGGTCATGGCTACCAAGAACGCACAACATACGCTGCGAGTTTCGGACACGCGCAGGTCAGTGATTGACAATAGTGGTTACCTGTAGGGTTTTGAGTTCTTGTACATGAGGAGACGCTTGATGGTCGACTTGTCTCGCATCGTGGTGTCATTGCTCTTCTTGGGTCGGTCTGCAACGACATCGAACACGTCAAAGCATTAACTGTCATCGCGATCAGCTCACGGACGGGACCGATCATTTCTTCAACAGCTCACAGATTCAAGCGAAACCACGCAACACACTATGGTACATAAACACTTGGAGATAAAGGAACGTTAATGTGGTTACCTGGGTTCAAACTGTGCGTTCCCTTGTTGAAAGAGCTTGTTTTCTTAGCTCCGATCCTCTTTGCTTTAGCCATGTTGACGACTTAATATCGGCGATACACACAGAAAATGAACGACAGTGGCGGGATTGAACGGGCCACAGCCGAGGAAAGGGTAGCTGCGTGCGAAATCTAAAGTTTATGAGAACTGAAACTTGGATGTTGGTAATTAATTCAGTTATTTGCAGCCGCACGTCGCCGGCTGCGACAAAATCGCAGCAGCCAGCAATCACACGTGCTTGAGGTAAACGTACAGACTTATGTATGCACTGCAAGCCCTGAAGCCATCTAGCCATTGCCTACTAGACATACCAACACAAGACTATGACAAGACTGATGCCTTGTGCCTAATTTACATAAATAACTAATATTAAATTATGTTTAAGATTTGGTTAAACTTAAAACTATGTGCCAAGTTTTTATGGTAGAATTTAGGGAAAGTAAGGTTCAAAAAAACAAAATGTTTAAAGTTATGTTGTTACTAGCGCCACAAATTTAGTAGCGGCCGCATACGACGAATTGAATTAATGCCAGTCCCAGTTCTTTCTCAACGCTGACGCCATTGCTACAGGTAACGTAAAATTTTGGCCTGCGCCTCTGTGGCATATTTGCCGTGAAAACAATACCTAACCGCGTCTTTCTTTTCGTGGCAGTGTTCGCGAGCAACTTCAGGTTAGCCAACCATGCAGAACGAGGCCGGAGAATACGTGGATCTGTACATTCCCCGCAAGTGGTGAGTGCACGTGCTCTATCCTCCTCAGCCGGCCGCTCATGTGACTTGCGTTGTCCGCTGAACATCCTACCGTGCACGCTAAAACTAAAATTTGATTATCGTTAAACCGTTTTGCAGCTCCACGAGCAACCGCATCATCCACGCCAAGGACCATGCTTCCATCCAGATCAACTTGGCAATTGTAAGTTTTAGCCTGCAGCATTTTTCTGTGACACGCTTTGCATAGATATCTACTTGGGAGCATGTTCTACATGTAGATTTCGCAACTGTAAACACTGCGTGCATTCGTTGCCGGCTTAATCATGTGTGCACCAGCCGCGGTAACTTGCTGGCCATGGTGATTGCGCTACGAGGCGCGATGTGGCGGGTTCGATTCCCGACCAGACAACGGCGCCGCATTTCGACAGGGACTAAACGCAAGAGCCGTGTGCTTAGCTTTGTGCGCAGCTGAAAGAACCGCATGGGGTGAAATTCAATCCCCAGTCCCCCCAATACTGCGTGCGGCTTTGGCACTTGTCACGCTGGGTAGCGTTACCTTGTACGACATTTGGCGTGGAAAGTTTAGAGACCACAATACGCAAGCAAAAACAATATTTACGCTGCTTCGGCGGGCAGCCTTGGATTTTTACTTGCGGCGTATAAGGGGAGATGCGAGTCGAAAAACGCACGTTTTTTTTTCAGAAATTACATATTTTCGTTTTCATTTGCTTTCACAAGTTTAGTTTCTCTGCTTTCACGACAAAAAGACAGAAGATTGTAATTAAACTCGAATTAGGTCAAAATCGCTTTTAAAGAGCACAAGGTGGCTACTAAAAATCTAAGAAGTCCTGATTGTCTAGAGCCCCTGGAAATTGTCACCTGGCTGCTTGCCATTGCATTTCGCATGATGGTTTCACTAAAGTCACATGCTCAAAATAACCATGATTGCCAAGCTCTCATGATGGAATAAATCATCTTAAATGACAAATCTTTTCCGCATAGATGAGCTTTCACGTATACCTTTAAAATGCGTTGTTCTCAAGACACAATTCTGGGCAACTTATGAGTTTACATCATGTTTTTAGTACTTGTGATAGCCAGATCAAGATGAAATTTTGCCCACATATTTCTTAACATATGCAGAGTGCAAGTATCTACTTTAAAGCTTGATATCACCTAATATAATTATTACGAACCTAAAATAAGCAATTAACCCTTTCAGGGTCGAATTTTTTCGCGAAATGCGTGCCAGAAATGTGTAATTTTTTTTATTGCTGAAATAAATTCTTCACACCATTCTATTTGAGAAAGAAATTGTCGAAAATTTTTTTTCGTGACCGTAAAGTGACAAAAAAATCATTTTGTGTTGTTACATACACATGGTTTATTCATAGTAACATCAAGCAATATCCTAAACAAAAACGCTTTTACGATTTCTTATAAATAAAAATTATGCATTATAATAAACATAGCTCACAGACATACAAAAATAAGCGCATCAGAGTACTTTTCCGGTAAAAAATGTTTTTCCCCTAACACTAAACACTAGGGGAAAAGTCACCTTTCATCCGATCCGGATCGTCTCACCGCGCACGCTTTCAATATGTCGCTCCTTCATCATCGTCCGAGCCTGAACTCGTAAATAAATCCTCGCCTGACGAAATGCCATCCAATGAATCAGAATCAGCACTTTGGGAAAAGTCCACATCAGAAGAATCGCCGACTACCTAGCACCAGAGCAACCGGCGCGCACTTCCGTAGCCTAGGCGAACAGCGTGACTGAGCGCACGGAAGAAAACTGTGGGGTTGTGCGCCCGTCCGGAAAACAAAACGAGTGAAAAAGCTCTAATAATCCTTCGTCTTATCGCCAACGAGACGGAGTTCCCTAAACAGGAAACTCAACCACGGCGGCATCGTTTGTGTAATTTAGCGCCTCCTGAAACAGATGTAATTGCGCCCGAGGAGCCATAAACGAGAGAGTCACAAGCGCTCACCCCTTGAAAGATTAGAAACCAAACAGCCATCAGCTTTGCGGGCGCGAGAAGCGATAACCAACGAAGGACGAAACCGAAACCAGCCGCACCAAATGCGCGCGTTCGGGTTTGCAAGCGAAAGCCGCCGCGCCGCCTTGGAAAGGAAAAAAGCAACAGAGAGACGTCGGCGCGTGAAAAAAATTCCACATGTTTCGAAGTGTGGCAGCACATGTCAAGCAAGAGAAGTGATCGAAAAAGGCGCGCGTTTTAAGCCAGCCGCACCGCGGGCACGCTCAGATGCGCAAGCGATAGCCGGTGCCGTTTTGCGAAGCATAAAAAAAGCAACAACGGAGAGACACCGGCGCATGAAAAAAATTTCACAGTTTTCCGAAGCATGGCAGCACATTCCAAGCAAGAAGAATGATAGAAAAAGGCGCGCGTTTTAAACCAGCCGGACCGCGAACGCGCTCGGGTGCGCAAGCGGTTGCCGGAGCGCCGCTTTGCGAAGCAAAACAAAAAAACATCGGAGAAACATTGGCGCATGAAAAAAATTCCACGTGTTCCTGAAGTGTGGCAGCACACGCCAAGAGAGAGAAATGATCGAAACAAGCGCGCGTTTTAAAGATAAAGGCTGTGCCGTACATGTACGGTGAAAACCATTTGGGCACTGTTAGGTGCTGCCGTACATGTACGGCGAAAACCATCAAAGGGTTAATATAGGCGATGCGCAAAGCGCCGACGACGCCATCTGCCGCCACGGCTCGGAAGCGTTTGCGGGTTTGGGCGAGCAGTTTTCCCGCTAGCGTGTACACGAGTGCACGGATGGATGTGTTTTTATCGTGATTTAACGACTCTGTCGGGCTTCAGCGATGCCGAAAAATAACTGCTGCGTTGTCGGCTGCTCAAACACATACAAAAAATCGCCAGGAACGCACTTATACAGGTTTCCGGTGCTATTTCATGAACGAGAGCAACGGCGGCGGTTGATTGCGGCTGTCCGAAAAAGGTACGCAATCGCGCTTTGTTTACGGCAGTGTTAGAACGGTTACCGTGTTTTTATTTCTCCATTTATGTCGCTGCGTCTTCAGCGAATGCTACTACGTTTACACTTGGTCGCCTCGCCTGCATTGTAGACGCTACAATGCACATGAGGTTGTTATTACTGATAAGACGCGATGCCCAGGCTCTCTTGAGAAACGAATGGCGCGAAGCGCAATGCCAGAGAATGTGGGGCAGTTGACGGCTCCGTTACAAAAGCACCGTGGAATCACACGTATGCTGCACGAAATCGGCTGCATTCTACCTATTGATGGCACTGGAATGCGATCACCGGCGCAGAATGTTCGCTGTGCGCTCACCTCAACTATATGCATATTGGCTGTAAAACATGGCACCTGTGCGCATTGAAGGCTTTTGACAGGACATTCAACCGATTCAACCTCCTTTTGAATGCCTCGTAACATGACTTCATGCTAATAGGAAACCCTTGATGTATCCTACTAATGCTCATTGGCTTTACAGAAGCTGTGTTATGAGTGGGGCCATAGAGGTGTGCGCACGGGGGGGGGGGGGGGGGGGGTGCTTTCCTATTCGCAAAGAGAGGGGGGGGGGGGGGCAAAATCTGCCCCATGCATTGACTTAGTGGGGCCTGGGGGGTGCTGCGATGATCCTTTGCCCCCCCCTCCCCCCTTTGATGGGGAACCCTGCGCACGCCTGAGTGGAGCCGATTATGAAACTGACGTGCTTTCTTTATCCTTGCTGGTGGTGCTAGCTACTGGTTGCTATGTTTTCTTTAGCATGTAATTGGTGAGTATATGTTGGTGCGTAACTAATCCCGTGAAAGTCACGTAACTAATCACGTGAAACGTTCTCGCAAGAATCACGTAGTTAGCGTATCTACTCACTTGTCATGTTCCAGCCAAAATTGCGTATTATCACGTAGAACCTAACGCCATTTTGCAACACTCGGTAATAGCTTGCAAAAACCTAGCAACTACATAGCCAAGCTGGTATAACAAGCTTGACCACCAGCTCCGCAGTGACTCAGTCTCGCGCCACTAGCGCAAGCTGCTGAGATATTTTTTCACAAGTTTATCGTGATGGTTTCAAAGTTTTACCAACGCTGGCCCTTCGCGTGGCCGCACCCATGAAATCCATGCGCCGGTGCGACAGCGCTCCCTCAAAATCTACTACATAAACACATGGCAGGTAAACCAAGCTACTGTGTCGAGAAAAAACGTTGGTTCACGCGTTGGTTCACTATTATAAAGTGCGGGGTCTTTGCGCACACTATCGCCGCAAAAGTAATTATTTGGGACGCGCACAAAAGGCAAATCGCACGCGCGCACTTCCGTGATGCTTGCAGTGAAAGGAGGCGTCTGCTACGCGACCCTGCTTGCGGTTCCGACGGCCGCCACTACGCGGCTTTCCGTGGCGCCCCTATAGGCGCTGCGCATCGCGTATAGTCTGAGCATTCTAAGGCTTCTCACATTACAATTTTTCTTGTCCATTAAAATGTCTTATATGCGCTTTCTTGATAGTTATTTGCATTTTACATATAATGTGGAGCAATATGAGCCAATAATGGCTCAGAACGATAAACATTTACTGGCAAAAGAAGAGTCTCCAAAAAGAACTATATTTTACACATTGTCGTTGCACAAAACGAAAACTGTACAACTTATTATAAAAATAATTACAGATTTGAAATCAGCATAAAATTCTATATATACAGTAAAAATTTCACTGCCTTAGGCTACAGATTAACACATCTTTTTTTTCCGAATCGCATCTCCCCTTAAAACGCACTAACTGCTTGCACCGTGCAGTTCGCCCGAATAGCCACAAATAGTTGGGAAATTTACGCTTTCTTAGACGTAGAGGTCTGTGAACTCTTGACGCCGACTGCACTTGTTAGAGATGGTTTACTTAATTTGTTTTAATGACAGTAATGTTGAGTGGAATTATAGCTATAATTTTTTTTTTTTTTGAAACCATGTTACTGAGTCACCGTCTGTATATTCCAGGTAGATGAGCAGTCCGGCCGGGCGACCGGGGAAACGACGGCTTACGCCATCTGTGGTGCCATCCGCCGCATGGTGAGTTCGTTGTTGCAAATGATCACCATGACTCTTGGACCTTGACTTGCTCACACTGCTGAATGACAAGAGGTAGCATGACATGAGATTCACGCTGCCTAGCGGTACCTACCTGTTATCACGCTGAAATGCCCCACGATCAGTGCCACTCGCATTTACTCACCACCATTGGCTTGTAAAACAAACTGTGACTGCAGAGATTGAAAGAACTTCACTCACGGCGCGAGGTTGTTGACCTCAGCTTCCCAGTGGTTTGAAGAGTGCTTGCCGCTTGCTTGCCATTACAGTTTCGGACCAGATAATCCCTCTGCCTGGATAATGCAGTCAATTACTGACGGGAGTGACTCGTACGCATTGTGGGAGGAAGCTGCCAGTAGAGTCTTTGGAGGAGGGTTCCCCCCCTGCATTACTGAAGAATTTGATTTTGGGTGGATGCAATGGACCTCTTTCACGGGTGCCTTCTGCGCATGCACACTCCTTCGATGGCACCACCCCGAAACATTTTGGTGGCTCGTCGCCTTCGAAACCTGCCAGCACGCAATCTCGGAGGCCATGGGTGCGAAGGAACGCACAAGCTCCTACACTGTCGCGTTGACCGAAAGGACACCTTATTTGCTTTTGGCTCTCGTCGCTAGGGGTGCTGTACCTACCGTGAAAAAGGTCCATTGCAATTTTGGCACTTTGCTCATGCAGCTGCAACAAGAGAAAAATTCAATTGACAATGATGCTTCACCCTAGGAATCCGCTTCCAAACTAGCTTCTATTGCTTCAAGGCACACCTTTTGATGCTCCGAAGCTGCTCGTAAACGCCCCTCTTACCGCTGCTGCCAAAGAATGGAGTCCGCTTCCACCTGTGACTCAGATTAACTGGCCATTTGTTCAACATTAATTAGTTGTGGCATGCTCATGAGGGAGTTCAGTTTCTCGTGGTTGAACTGGTCTTCAAGTCATGCAACTCATTGATGGTGTTATAACACGTGTTAGCAACGTGGTCGGTGATTTCTGTGCTCCACTGCTCTGGCATTGGAGTACTTTAAAGACGTTTTGAAGGAGTACTGACACAAAATTTTGAAGGAGAGTTATCTTGTGGGATATATTTATACAGTCGACTCCCGTTAATACGAAGTTCACGGGACCCGCAAAAAACTTCGAATTAAACGAACTTCCAATTATGCAAAATGCACAAAAAACGGCACTAAAACCCGACAGTTGCCTCAAAAAAGATAGTCCGTCATCTTCTTCTGTTTGCCGAATCTGGCTGCGGCTAGCAAGTTTTCCAAGCAGTACACATGTCGAAGTGCTTCTTCAGCGTTGTCTTCTCCAACAAAAAAAAAAAAAAAAACCGCTGCGCGAGAGCAAGACCCGCAGCCACGTCAGTAGCCCTCGGTGGTGGTTCGTTTCCGATGTCATCGTCGCTTTCAGGAATGCAATCATGGGGCTGAACCATCTGCACCATTTAGCTGTCCGACGTTGCGTCCACGGCGACGAACTCTTCAAAACGGACGTCACCAAGAGCGGTGCCAAAACTACCGTCATCGAGTTCACCTGTTGTTTGCACTTCATGAAATTCGAGAGCGTGTTAGGCTTAATGCCGTACTTTCGTGCTATGTCTTGCTTGGCGGTGCCTCCTTAGTCAACTTCTTTCAAGACTTCAACTTTCGTCGCCAGGTCAAGCGTTCGGTAGCGGCAGCGAGTTGCCATTATCAAACGTCGCCACCGCAACACTCAAAATTAGATGTGGAAACGCGTGCAGATTCAAACCAGCGCGCGCGCGGCCCGAAGTGGCTGAAGCCCTGAAGCACTGAACAAATCACAAAGAAAGGCCTAGTCAGCCGATGCGATCGATGCGATGCGCCGGCGTTGACTAAACAATCTTGCCGCTTCATGAGCTGTGGCGCTGCGGGCAGTGGCGATGGCGATGACAGTGAGCTGCGACAGTTGTGCTGGCGGGAACAGCGTGGTCCGACAGCTGTTTTGGCACTTGCAATATTCCCCATTTTATTGAAAAATTACGGTCGCCTCGAGGCTCTTGACTCAAAAATAACTTCTAATTAACCAACATTACGGGCTTTTAACTTCTAATTATCGAGCATTTTTTCCTATAGGGCTGCATGCAAAACTGACGGGTCCACTTGTTGACTTCTAATTAACCGAAAATTCCAATTAAGCGACATCGAATTATCGGGAGTCGACTGTATGAGCACACACGCATCATCTACGAAATATGAATGGATAATATAACCTGGAACATATAAAACCATTCTTAAAGTGCATGTCGCACCACTGCATGCAAAATGCACCTTTGGTTTTCGTGCAAACAACCATCTGCCACCTGTGTCATGAGTAGGGCCCCTAACTTCATGTGGGGGAAAATTTTGAATTCTGCAATTCCAGATAGAGAAATCTGCGAAATTCCTCGGCAACCCTTAACATGCATAATTCTGCGGCAATATTGAACAAATGCAAGAAGGCACATCCATGAATTTCATCCATGAATTTCGCAAAACTAGTTTCGGTTGTAAAGTCTTTCTGAAAATGATCCCCGCGTATTGCCGCGCAGCTAGCTTTCCTGCACAGCTATCAAGCACTGCCGTGAAGCCACCTTGGCATACCAGAATTCGACCTTGTTTTTTTCGGAGACATCGTAAACAAATTTTTTTTATGAAATGTGCTCGAGCTCTTTTTTTTCTCATTTTGCCGTGCGATATTAGGGGGTCGACCTACATTCGAGTCGACTTACAATCGTGTAAATACGGTACTAAAGTCTTTTCGCGTTCCCGCGAATGGGGAAAAAAAAAAAGTAAATTCCGTGATTTTTCGCAGAATCGACCTGTTTTTCACATTTCCCCGAAAAAACATAAATTCCGTGATTTATCGCGGAATCGCGGGAAGCTAGGGGCCTTAGTCATGAGTTTGCATTTGGTGCCACGATCCTTGCGAGCACTGTCTCCTAGCAGACCTCTTCAATGGAAATAGGGGGCTGACATCCATGCCTCGGTAGTGCATTTTGGGGCTGTCACGCATATTTACGTTTCAGAGGAGATTATAGCAGCACCCAGAAAGCCTCGTTGAAATGAGTTGTCAACACGGTTCTCATGTGCTTATGGTTTTGTGTGCTCACATAGCCAGCTATGGTTACACAAAAACCACTCTGGATCCTGAAATTACTCGTCGCTTTCTGAAACGAAAACTGCGACTGAGCAGTCTCCAAATGCTTAACCGCCGTGCGCTCGAGTAAACAAGCTTTCCAGTTGGGATAAGTGGGTCGTTAGATTCTTATTGCGACAGAAAAAACAAGGTGCAAAATTTTTGTGTCAGTGCTCCTTTGAAAATGAGAAGAACGTCCTATCTATGTGGCAGTTTTCTTGGAACTTTAAGGTCACAGCTTTTGTGTGGGTTCATTTGCTGCCTCAGGGAGATATATCTAAAACTTTTTAGCGTAGTGTTGTTTACCTCCTACTTTGCCATCTGTGCACATGTATGTGCCGTACAAATAACTGCATTGACATTGTTTTTTTTTTTTTTTTTTTTTTTTTTTTTTTTTTTTTTTTTTTTTTGATGAGCCTACGTCACAAAGAGTAGCAGTGTGCTGTTGACTTAGCTGTGAGATGATGAAGCCAGGCAAAGATGACGTCAGAATTCACTTTGTTCACTAGTAGATTTACACTCTCTGCTGCTAACATGAGCCTTGTGTGTACTCACACCAGTGTTCCCATACGGTGGGCTATTTTATGCTGAGTAAGCGTCTGTTTATACTTAGACATGGATTGTTGACAGATCTTTGATTTCTCAAAAGTTGTAGCTATTTGTGCGAGCATGCTGCTGCTGTATTACTAGCGAATAACAGTGGTCAAATGAGAAATGCCACTGGATCTAGCGTTTCAACAAGAAAGCTTCTCTGGTGCAGCAGTGATCGCTCTTGTTACCCTGGTGAAGACAAGTCTGATCAAAATGGTAGCTTCAGTGACAATTCTTGTTTGACCGTTTCTTAACTTCACTTTCCTGTGAACTGTGACGTATTATCTGAGTTGCTACAATGGTGTTTTTGACCATGCATTTGTCTGGCACATAAAATAATTCACAATATTGCTGCAAGAGGTGACATCAATACAGACGCGCATCCCCTTTAATAGAAACTATAAGAGAATAATTCTTTTGCAATCCATGTCATAACCCCTTGAGACTTTGTGTACAACTTGTGCACACATGTTTTTTCCTAGTTGTGTCGGCTAGTGGCTACGAAAGGGCAATACACATTGTTTGAATGAATTGAACCTCCTATACAATAATATTGTATCTTCATTTAACTTCATTTTGCAGTGTATTCTTGCATATGATCACTTTACTGAAGGCACAGCCATGTACGGCGTGCCACTTTCCATGGGTGATGTCAAAAGTATAATTTTTCTTTGTGCAAGATGAACATAACTAGAAATGGAATTGGGCTATATTTCTAGCCTGGAATTTGATTCTATTTATTCAAAAAACGCAGGATGAATGAGTTCAGTATAGGTAGATATATACGTCAAATTTAATTAAGCTTAATTAGTATGAAACACAAATAAAGTATTATGACATTTTTGCAAGATATTGTCACGTGGTCTTGACGTTGACGAAGGCAGCAGTCGGCATCAAGGTGAAACTTTATTTGGCAGAACTTGTGGCCACGAAATGGAAACTCAAATTACATCAAGCAATGCACGCTGTACACTGATATCGCCGCACAGAGCGTCGGTCGTCGAAAAAAACTGATCATCGTTGGGATGCGCACCGTCTTTTATACATCATTCGTTGAACTTTCCAGTCTTATCATCGATGGAGGCGAAATGGTAGAGGCCCGTGTACTGTGCGATGTCAGTGCACGTTATGCACTGAAATTTCCGGAGCCCTCCACTACGGCGTCTCTCATAATCATATCGTGGTTTTGGGACGTTAAATCCCAGATATTATTATTACTGGTGGTCGCGCAAGCTCTGGAATAACCTTGAGTGTTCGTGTCTCGTGTGCAATCTTAACAAAATGATCTGCTATAATCGTGAAGCTTCTCGAACACTGAGGCGTGGTCTGCGCCGAGCATTGCTGACTGGCTTTGTGGGCGTAAACCAAATACAGCAAACTTGGAACAAACGCGCGTGGCAATGCCCCCCCCTCTGAAAAAGCATCGCCCTGATGCTTAAAACAGAACATGGAACAAAAATACATGCCACAATAAATAACAACAAACGCACGTGGTTGAACATTATTGAGTGCCTTGAAATCTGCAATTGTGACGCATTTAGAGACATTTATTCATAGGTCGCACCTGAAAGGGATGAGATCGTCTTGGTTACTGTTCCTCTTGATGAGTACTTTTTGCCAACCATGTTTTTGACATTGCAAGAACACAACGCATTTTTTTGTTTTGCAGGGGGAGTCTGACGACTGCATAACGCGGTTGGCACAGAAGGATGGCTATATTCCAAAGTAAGGATGACATTGCTAGGGTGGTTTGGTTCAAATTTCATACAATTTTTCCTTTTCTGTTGCAGGGACTACTGATGGAAGCTCATAAATAAACATTGGTGACTACCAAGACTGTGTATTGTGTATTTTGTACACGTGCTTTCATTGGGGGGGGCAATGGCGTAGCTTAGCCCCCCTCTAGCCATGGTTATACTGTGAGTGTAGCCGTGGCCAAATCATTCATTACATGTATCCATAGTAATGGATACTGCTTTGGTGTAATTGTAGTAACCGCTCATTAAAGGTATGTTTGGCTGGAGCTTCACCCTAGTTGCTAAATGGTAGCTGTGATATTGCACTTCTGAGCTTACAGTTGTGAGTTTGATCTCCGCTGTCATGGCCATGTTTTGATTGGCTCATAATGGAAAACACTTGCGCTAAAATTTCAGTGTATTTTAATTACATCCGATGGTCAAACTTAATCGAGAGGAACGTACTACTAATGTATCCATCGTCAATTTCTGACACCTATTGTGAGTGAGTGCTGTTGCCCCCATAACTGACTCAAACCCATGTAGGTGACAGAAGACACTGGAGTTACTGTGTAAACAGTACGCTGTGGTGGTCCAATAGACCTTTTTCAAGCACACGAGCGCCGCCAACGGGCGCGCAAGCGCTCATGGGAAAAGTGTGTACGCCGCGACGGGCGCGCGGGCCTCGCGCTTTTGCTTTCTGCCTGCGCCGGGCCAGCACTTCTCAGATAAAATGAATTCGGCAAGGTGCAACATAATACTGCGTAATTCAATCGTGAACTTCAGTGTTCAACTGCGACGGCCTCTCTACGATTTCCATCTGACCCACTGTTGAACTGGTTGAGCGGTCCAGCAGCTTCACTTATTATTATTTTCGCTAGTACATCTTACGGTATAAATGGCACAAATAAAGATAGAACTAGATTGCTTATGAAATGCAGCAGTGGTCTATAATTCGCGGATGCATTGGGAATGTACGTCCATTGACATTATCGAGGAGAAGTATAGTCGGCATTGGGTAAAATAACAAACTAGACAGCGTGCGCGTCGCTCGCGTTATAGGTAACAATCGATAAGTGCATATACCAACCTTCGTTGGCCTAACTACAGGTTGGAATAGAAATACTACACACACAACAAGCGCTCACTCACAAGTGAAAATTTATTGCACGTGTGAAAAACATACATACCAAAATGAGGGTGCGTCGTGCATGTTTAGAGGCACAAAAATGCAAACAACCAAGGGGCGTGTTTACAGTCGATTAATAACGTTGAATTCCTTATCTTGTAACAGAGACTTACACAAAGTGCGGCGTTCTTTATGGCATGGTATGCCCCCGAAATTTCTCGTGTGGTCTGATTAGGGTGACGGTACAAAATTGCTGTGCTTTACAGCGCAGATGAGCTTTTCAATATTATATTACATGACTGACATCGCATGCGAGGCGAGATGAGCCGGCTCGATGAATTTCAATGCTCTCTGAGGCGCGCATTAATGCATCGACCAGTCAGGCCGGTGCATATGTGAACGCAATAAGGAGGAATTCAGTTAACAACTCTCACACAACAACTGACAAAACATTTGGCACGCTTCTGACCGCTTTTTTTTTTTTTTTTATTGCTCACTACAGACCCTGCGAAATCTTGTGCACTATACGGAACAAATGCGACTGAGCTTATTTGGTGCGGAGAACACAACCCTCATGCCATATTGCTTCGCTACATTTGTCAGGCCATGTGTCTTACCATGCATATATGGAATATTCCCAGCAATATTTCCAGTTTCTATATTATTCACGGGTGGAGGACGTCCGTATTTTTCTTTCTTTTGCAATGCGAATTGCGCTTGTCCTGTTGTCTCGCTCTTGTGATTGTTGTTCTTTGCGCTCAAATTTCGATCCCGTCAAATTATGCACCATCTCGCCCAATTTCAAGTTTTGTTGAATGCGAATAAGCTTTTCGGCAACCGATGCAATGATGCGCAAGATATCCCGCCTCCTTGGGGCGATCTTTAGCAGTTGGAAACTACTGCTCAGCTTATGTGCGCTTTTTTCCAATGCCGTGCGTAAGCAAAAACACAATTCCTTGTTTAATAATATTCCAATGCGCCGACGCGAAATTGAACCCCGGTTTCGCTGAATACGGACTACTAAGTAGCTGCCAGCAAATATGCTCCGTGGTAAGCATGTACCAAGAAACAGCAAACTTTATCAGAGCAAGGCACCTCGCTAGTGGATTCTAGTCCCGTCCTTTTTGTTCACTTCTTTGTACAGCGCGTCACTTGTCAATTAAAATCAAATAATCATCTGTACACGCAGCGGAATACTGTAACCGCTCTCTGAAGTTTGGAATTAACAGCTCGATCACAAGCCAATTAGCGATTTGTGAACAAGTAATCGTTGTATAAATATACATTCGGTGTTCCAGCTCACATCGCTCACGACAGTACGTTTTAACACCATCTTTTGGCACGCGATAACTCGCATGCCGCTTCACTGCTACATCCGATATACATCCGCTCGGTAATACTGCCTTATTCCTTTTACATTTCATGCATACATGAAGGTGCGTTCGGACATGTGTAGTATTTATGATTTAATAACACTCAATAAGCGGCGACGCGTTCTTTTCGTTAAATGCTCCCACGGCGCCAACGAGCAGCAGGCGACCGAACGGCCGACTCGCTCGGCGTACACACATTTCCCATAGTGCTCCGCGCGCCCGCGGGGCGTTCTGGGATAGCTTGAAAAAAGGTCTATTGTGCCATTTTGCTACAATTGCATATCCCTGAGCACATTCGAGTACAGCTTGCGCTAACTGTGCCAAAGTTCACTAGTTTACACTGCACTGGACCGTTTATTGCTCAAAAATATTCTTGGCCGCAACAAACGCTACTAGAGTTATTCCATAATGTCGCCGAATCCCTCTACTCGATCCATTCAAGCGATGCGCATTTTGTAATTATATTCAGCGTGACCAAAGTCTCTGCGCCGCCGCGTGTGTCTCTGTTGTTGGAAGTTTAGCATGTCACCAATAATCTGTTACTTGTTAAGGAACTGGCGACAACATGAAGAAAAGTGATTCTTTTCGTTTGCGAGTCATTCCGCGGACCGTAATTATAATGCCTACGCGGCCAAGCGGCAACAGCTAGCGGCACTGCGCGCTGTAAACGGCAGATTCGGTCGTGCAACAGTTTGAAATTTCGCAAAAAAAAAAAAAAAAAAAAAAAAAAAGTAAATGTCTTTTAATCGCGCTGCGCAACGTTCGGTATGCCTGTCATAAAGCTAAGCTTAAAAGCCCACGTAGAACGCGTCTGGCACAGTACGGTGCAACTGCTGCTCGCGCACGTCTAATACCCCTGTCACACGGGCACCCGCGAACTTCGTTAAACTCCGTGTACGTAAAACTCTGTTAGGAAGTTCGACGGCGACGGAGTTGCGGCAGTGTCACACGGCAATGACAAGGTTGTAACCGTTGCCGCGAGGGGCTCAGTCGGCGCTGTTTGATTTTCGCAGAAGCATCCCAATTGCACCTCTAGTTGGTCTTTTGAGAATCTTCGTTAAGTGGTTTTTACAGCAAAACATTACTAAGTAGGTCTGAAGCGAAAAAAGCATTAAAAATTGTTTCAAATGAAAATGAATTCGTTAAATGTAGCGATGCTGACAGCCACGCTGGCCACCTTGTGCCTCACGTGCTTGTTTACTAGATGTACAGTTAGGGTGGCTAGAATGGGGCGGTGTGATGACCGTGGCGGCGCGCTCATTGCCTAGCGAGGCCCCACTGCGCGTTCTCGCCGCTGGGGGAAATTTGGCGGGTCGGTCAGGGGCGCGGTTGGCATGTGCCGACTGCATGGATGGCCGACTGTGAGAATCGGTTGCTCGTGTCTGGTAGGTAACGGAGCAGCGCAAGTTAGCTGTCGCTGTCAATGAAGTACGGCCTGTTTTCTTATCGCTTCCCGATTCCTTGAAGGAGAGAGCGTCAGCGAATGTTGTCGATTTTCGAAGTGCTCTGAAGAATTGAAAAAAAAAAGAAAAATGCAGAGATGGTGCTTTGTGCCAGGTTGCGACGGCGGATACAATGCTTGCGGTGAAAGGCTCTCTTTCGTGCACCTGCCGGCAAGGATGAATTTGAAAAGTGGGCACGTGTTATACGTTATACCAAGGGCCGACAAGCCACTGCAAAATAATTCTGCACTCTGCGAAAGGCATTTTGGCCCATAGGTATAAAATTCGTACATGTTTAAATAGAAAAGTTTAGGTTTCTTCAAGTGAACACATTGGCGTGTTTAACGGCCTGGTGTGACACACGGGTCATGAGCAGCAGAGCTGCAGTGGAAAGAGCCAGACTAATTCAGATGATCGGTTGTTCTTGTACGGCATCTTGCTCCACGTGGACACATTTGGCCAATGTGCCACAAATTGGCTGCAGGGAGCATGCAGCTTCTTTCACAAGATCGGTTGTCGGGTTCTACACCAGTACGCGTGTCCATTTTCTGCTGAAAGGGCTAAACCAGCATGCTACGCAGAATAAAGCCAAGAAGGTGAATCCCTGTGTTATGTAATGTTTTAATGTACTGTTTCTAATAAACTTGTATCAAGCAACCAGTCTTGTACATTCCTCTACCGCATTGCAGAATAATTGCATTGCAGAATAATTGCATTGCCTTCCACTTTTTAAGTACTACAATAAAAGCTCGTTAATTCGAACTCGGTTAATTCGAACTTACGGTTAATTCGAACTGACGCCTTGGTCCCGGCACAACCCTGCGTATTTATATGGGGGGAAAACTCTGTATAATTCGAACGCGCTTCGACAACGGTATCCGCAACAGTTAATTCGAACTGAGAGCCCCCGGGCTTTCATCGTTCCTCGCACAATTCGACCCAGAGTGGTGCCAATGTGTTGCGCAACCAAGCCAAACCAAATTTACTAGAGATGTAGAACAACAAATCAGCAGCATTTCTCCGCAGATAAGAATTCGTACGCTGCGGTGGAGCACTTGGGCAAGCTGCAAACGATGCTCATGGAGTGGCGACAGAAGAAGCGCAAGCAAATGCAACTTGCTAATTACTTTTAATTTTTATTGCGTTAACACTTCCATCTACTTAGATGGAAGTGTAAAACAACAACGTAAACAACAAACAAACGTAAAACAATGCGCTAGCTGTCAGCGCGTTGTGTATCGTCCCTTCTCTGTCCTCGTCGTTTAAGCGCTGTTTTTTTTTTTTTTTGTCTTTCGTTATGCAACACCAACTGGCCCAACGTCCTGCTAAATGAACGTTCTGGAGCGTAAATATATAGAGTCATATATTTCGACGTTAAGGCTCACTGATCACATGCATGTCGCTGCTCGTTTCTGACGTATCACTCACTGATCAAACACTTCTGTTCGCTGTCCGAGCTCCATGAACTAAATTCACGAAATAACGCGCCACAGACGCGTGGTATCGCCTAATTCGTGATAACGAGTCCAAAGGTAGCTTCTTTGGGTTCTGTCCGCTCATTCTAGCGCCCTCCCTTTAATTTTATAGTCCCCTTCGAGTTCGAATTAACGAGCTTTTACTGCATTACAATCTAAAATGTATAACTAATCTGCGAGTGACAAACGCAGGGTTGTTCCAACCTGCTGGTCAGCGGGAGGGATTCCTCTAAACTACCTTTCGCCTGACAAGCGCGCCCACCTCTCAAGAAATGGCCGCTCGAAATCGAACTCTGTATCGGCTGCGTGGTCGGCGCTTGTAGATTACACGTGAAATTAGAGCGCTGAATCATTTCATCAATTCCTAGACGTCTAAAACACTAAATAAATATGCCCGAAAACACTGCAGCGGTAAAACTGAGCGCGGTGGAATCATTTGCCCGCCCAGAGGTAAGCAGACGACGCCAGAAAAGCACGGCGCCATGCACGGCGCCCCCGCCGGCAGCGCCACCGCGCGGCAGGAACGCGCTTTTGGGCCAGCCTTCGGAGGCCGGTCATCACACCTCCCCATTCTAGCCACCCTAGTACAGTGCCTACTAGATGTGCCGTGCTCGACGACTGGTAGTTTTGTAGCCCGCATACAAAAGCTCTTGTGTTTCATTGCCTCGTGAGCTCACATATTGTTCTGTGTCTTCAGTCATGAGTGACCAAGTGGGAGACGTGAAGAAGTGGTTCGATATTGGTAATGGCGTCGATCGGCTCCATGGATAGAGCCAATGTGCGCGCTATAAGACACCGTCTCGTTGCGAACAGCGCCACGCTCAACGCGATAGCGTTGCACTCATTCCTGTCACGCCGACACGAGCAAACGCAAACATTGCAACAACAACCACACGCACGGACGAAATATTTTTAAATGGCGGCGCGCCAGGCACGGTGAAAGACAAGGGTAGAGTGTACTAGAAGTTCTGAGTGGGACGAGCAGCCGGCTCTGCGCCTGCATCGTAGCGAAGCGCGGTTCGTTGACAGTTGGCGTGGCGGCGCTGCGGTCGCAGTGGATTGGTGGTGTTTGCACTGGTTCGCATGTGTTACAAGTGTGTTCGTCGTCGCATTCAGCTATTAGCTGCGTTGGTTCGTTATGTGTGCGTGAGCGCTTCTGCTGTTTTGTCTCTGTGTACTACTGTGCTGTGGTGGGTGCCTTGAATGAGTGCCAACGACTTCGGCATGACTAAAGCTAGGCTTCGCCATTGCTACGCGCCGGGATGCCCGCACAGGCTATGCCGGCGTCAAAACAAAAAGGAAGCTGTCGCTTTTTAGCATTCCAAAGGATGAAAGAAGGAGAAAAATCTGGGAAAGGAACCTCCATCGCAGCGACAAAGCTCTCGAGGAAAACTGCAGTGTGCGAGCTCCACTTCGAGGACCGCATACTGCATGACTATGTCCACATCATTGACGGCAAAGAAGTGAGAATCGCCCGCGGTGTTCCCGCGCTGACGCCAGACGCAGTGCCTACAATCTTGCCCAACGCTCCGAAATATTTGAGCACGAAACTGCACGAATTTGAGCACGAAACGCTGCATGCTCAAAATATTGTAAGTAATTGCAATAATTAAAAATGATACAAAAGTAAATGGGCCTCAGGAGGGGGGGTGCAAGGGGGTGTGGCTGCCCCCCCTTTGGAATTTCGAATAATATTTTTCTATGCAGTATCAATAAGCTATACAGCTGAACAAGGAAAGACGTGTAAATCTGAGGGCTCGTTTGCCTTGTTAAACGCAATATTGATGATAACTAACAGAGAATGATACCAAGGAAAGTATAGGGGATGTTATTAGAAGTAATTGTAATGTAAATGTGAAGAAAGAAAAGTGGACGAAACGATAACTTGCCACCGGCAGGAACCGAACCTACGACCTTCGAAGGTCCCATGTTCGGTCCCTGCCGGTGGCAAGTTATCTTTTCGTCCACTTTTCTTTCTTCACATTTACATTACAATTACTTCTAAGGTTCGGTCCCTGCCGGTGGCAAGCTATCGTTTCGTCCACTTTCCTTTCTTCACATTTACATTAAAATTACTTCTAATAACATCCCCTTTACTTTCCTTGGCATCATTGTCTGTTAGTTCTCATTAATACAGCTGAATAAGTACACTCAAGTTCCGCATATATCTGCGTGAAACAGCCTTCAGGATTGCCAGTGAACTTTGCATATCGCATACAGTTGAATAAACTTGCCGGTTGCCGGTCATGTCACGGCAGTGAAAGAAAGACTAACGTGTGCTACACCCCCCCCCCCCCCCCCCCCGAGGATGCACCCCCTGAAGGAAATTCTGCGGACGTCCTTGCTAAAGTATCACGACAGTTTCGAGGGATGTGCGGCAGCTGTGCTGAAGTATTCAGTCAACGGCAGCGATCACTCTCGGGCGTTCAGACAAACCGACGACTGCCGCTGAAAATTTCCAAGGTAGAAATTGTAGCGCAATGACCCCGCATTCACTTCTGAACTACAGGTGCCACCACGACACATTTAAGTGGTCCATTTCTTAGAGAAATATGACCCGCTCAGTCAGTTGATATCATTGATGCATCGCTGTCCGTGTTCTAGAGGGAACTCGGAAAAGAATGCACGGCACGCTTTCGTCAGAAAGCCTTAGAAGTCAGTTTGAATTTATTCTCACTTGTTTTCTTCTACCCTAATGTCTGTATATAGATCCTGTAAATAGAAAAATAGGGCGAAACGCGAAAAAGCGCGGCCGGTGCGCCTCGGCACGCTCGCTCGCGACCAATCCACTTCGTCCGCAGCGCCCCCTATTCCGTCAACGAGTGCCGCCTCAGCAAGAGCGCTCCGTCCGTCCCACTCAGATCCTTCTAGTACACTCTAACAAGGGCCTTGGTGTGGAGAGTAGCTGCACTCTGTCGTGCGTATATATACTAAAAAAAAAGTACGTTATGAATGGTTCCAGCTACAAAAGCACGTTTAATATTCCCAAAATGTATTATTGTTTTGACTACGACAATTTAGTGCTCGAAGTTTTTTCTAGCCTACAGACTACTGGGAACGAGAGTACTTCGTTCCGCCGCTAACGGAGAAAGCCGAACTTCGTTTGCGAAACGCTCCGTTTATCTTCCTTGGCGTAAGGGAGGCCGTGTGACACGGACCGCATCTCCGTTGACATAACGACGAGGGAGTTAAATGAAGTTCGCGGGTGCCCGTGTGACAGGGGTATCGTCTTGGGCGTCTTGATTGCGAAACCGACGTCACGCGGTAGCAAGCCAGCTTGCGTAGAAACAGCCGCGCGGGCAGCCACAAATAAAATACATGTGCTCTCACGGGTCCTAAACGCCGTTAGAACAATCAATGTTGCCGTCAACTGACAAAAAAAGGTCCAAGAAGTCTCCCCGGCGTGCAAATATTCCCAACTGATTCCCTCCCAGGCCACCGTTCGTTCGCAAATCGCACATTGACTATTTTTCCAGTGACTATAACATTGACGAGCTCTGAGCGCCGCTGCCGCGGGAGATTTCCCGCTGTTCACGGACTACCTAACGAGCTGTGGGATAGCCCCTTTGAGTCTTAACTTGCTGGACCCTACAACGTCGTTCTCGGAACCAATCTTAGGACCACTGTCAACGGCGGATCCAAGGGATGGTGATTGTGGGGGGAGGGAGGAGGGGTTCTGTCATTCACACCTCCCAGCTTCCCCCCCCCCCGGCCTACAAAGGAAAAAAAAATTCCCCATCTCCCGCTAATGGGAACCATGTGTGGATGCGAAGCAGCGGGGAGATAATTAGCTTGAGCGGGAGGAACGTCGCCGCTCATTTCACGGCAGCGGTCCGGGCGCTCATCGTGGCGCTGCACAGGGGAGAGAATGAAGAGCGCGCGCTACGTCATTTTCATACCGCGGAACTACCGTGGCGCCCCCCAGCGGAGTATGCAGCTGTCACACCACCTGTCGTGCGCGCCGCTCCGTAGAGGATTCCTAGAGGAGAGGACCGTAGGAGAGGGGATGTGCATGCGCTGTGGGGGGTGTGGGACGCGGGAGCCGCTCCACAGAGTAGAGGATGCCTAGAGAAGAGAGGGGGGACAGGACGCGCATGCGCTGTGGGGATGTGGGACGCCGGAGCCGCTCCGTAGAGTAGAGGATTCCTAGAGGAGAGGGGGGAGAGGACGCGCATGCGCTGTGGGGATGTGGGACGCGGGCGCCGCTCCGTAGAGTAGATGATTCCTAGAGTAGAGAAAGGGGGTGAGCGTAGGAGAGGATAGGGGAGGGGACGCGCATGCGCTGGGGGGGGGGGGGGCGCTCCGTAGAGTAGAGGATTCCTAGAGGAGAGAAAGGGGGAGGGGACGCGCATGCGCTGTGTTGGTGTGGAACGCGGGAAGGAGGGACGGACTAAGCCCCCCTTCAAACATGCAAGCAAGATCAAGGAATGGGGTCAACCTGGACGACAGACACCGCCTGCCTAGCCATTGCTAAACAGCCTCTCTGTGCTCTCGGCCATGACTCTGATGACTGTGGTACTGGTTGACAGCCTTCATATTACTAGTGTTCTGGTTCGCATAATGGGTGCATCCCTACTGCATGAAAGTGGCCGGACGGGGGGACGCGGGAGGGACGGGCATAGCCCCGAGCATAAGATGCTTCGCATCTAAAACCGACCGGCGGCACTTCTCCCATCTAACCAGTCGGTTGTCCGCTGTCATCTGGCCTGTTCGCGGGAAGCCATAGTTATTCCCAACCGTGCGAGTAGCACGGGGACTCATACCCACCAATCGCACCTTGACATAAAGCAAAAATTTGTGAACGCGGGTTGTCGCTGCATAAGGCAATGTTTCGACAAGCGGACTTGTCTTTTTCAAGGCAGCCTTGAAGAAGAGCACGCCCCTCCCCTTTAAAGGGGTCGTGAAACATTTTCCGAAAATTTTCAACTACGTGTGTATTAAGAATTCTGGCCGTCCATTCAATACTATACCTCGACTGATTTCATCGTCCGGGTTCATTTATTAACTATAAAAGCGCAGTTTCGATTATCCGCTCACGTTCGCCTCAACTGTACAGCTGATGTCACTTTAAGTGAGCCAATGAAAAGTCTTTATCGTTCACAAAACATGGCGACGCAGCGATTTTGCTGAGCCATAGTTGACCGAGGTTCGGAGCATCATACCGTTTCGATTGCGGCGCCGCAAAGCCAGTAAAGCCGTCACGAACGTTGTTTCCACTTCAATAAGTTGTGCGGCACTGTCTGACGACGCACACGGTAGGCATAGCGAGGACTAAGCCACCCAAAACACGCCGTAAAACACAACCTAACGCAACCAGTAAGAAAACTAGGACGCTGCGCCGAGCTAGCGAAGGCAACATGTGACGGAGCCCGGATGTACTTGAAAGCGGAACCAAGCAGACCGTTTGCTGTACTTACACAGTAAACACAGCCCAGAGCTCAAAAATTGCTGTGTTATTTTTTTTACTTTCCTAGGTTCTATAAATCTATCATTTTGGAGCAAAAAACACCCAACACTATGTTTATAACTTCTCTTACCGTGACGTTTCACTGACGTCACACGTTAGTGCCTATGGCGGCCAGTAGTGCCGCATGGTCGCTTAGGAGCTTAAAAAAACTGCAATTTCAAACGGGTGTCGTTAATTATAGACTGCATATTGCGCCAAAATATTTCGGAATCGGCATGTCTAATCCTTAGTGAAGCAGGGAAAATTTCAATCGGGCAGCTTCATTTTCGTTTCACGACCCTTTTAAAGGAGTGCTGACACGAATTTTAAAAATTTTCGGATTGTTGTTTTAAATAAAACCACTGGTGTCGAAAAACCTATAAAGAGTGTCGTAGTGCTTGGGAATGCATTGGATATATTTTTAAAAACCGCTACCATAAAACAGCAATTTCGGTTTCGGTATCGAGGGGGGCCGCTTCTCAGTGACGTTTCAGAACGGTGTGACGTCACTGGAAGCTTGAGAGCAACTGGCGACGTACTAACGGCAAATCTGTCATCTGCTCGTGGTGCACGTAAACAACGATGGTTGAAGTGTCGTCCAGTAACACTGAGAGCGATTTCTGCAATTTAGGCTGCACGCAGGACGCAGAGCTCGCAAATTCAGGAACTGTCTTGACTCGTCGGGATAATGTCCATTGCAGTGGGGCTGGCGTGCAGATGCTCAGCGAAGAAAACTTCAAAATAAAAATAAAATATTTTATACGTGTTGCCTGGCTCCGTTGTGTGGAGCGTTGACACTGCCTACCAAGGAAACGAAATATGCCCCTTTTGCGATCTTCCAAAATCGTGTCAGTACTCCTTTAAGCTTAGATTGGTCACTGACCCCGCCCCTTCGTACCAGTTTACTTTGAGCCAGTTTTATTTTTTAGAAGACGTTTTCTAAACATTTGGAAAACAGGGAGTAATACCCGTGCCACACGGGCAGAGAAAATGGCATTGACTTCCTAATGCCTTCAGATTTAATGCCATTTGCGCGGTGCCACACGGACAAACGAAATGGCATTCGCCCAAATGCCATTCGTCACCAAATGCCATCGCCAGAACTCATTCGACTGAGAAATGCATACTCTCGACGGTGCAGCTTACGAAGCGCGATATACCTAAATGATATAAAATGACATCCTATTCAGCTGGAAACAAACATTTCGCGTCTTTTATTTACACTAATCACTCGACGAACATCTTCAGCTGGTAGACGCTGTATTTTGAATGCGACAGGCGCCATTTTCTTTTTACGCTGTTTTCTTTTTTACGGTCGGTTGCAACGTCGTGAAACGAAGCAACGATCTAAAGCTAACGGCCGCGTAATATGCTTATTTCTATATTTAATTATTTTCGGAAGTATATCAAGCTTGTAAACGCATGTTTGTTTTTTTTATTACTACTCTACAATTGCTCACTGCAGAAGAAAATGCGATCGACATCATCGAGTCAAATGTCATTCACTTTGGACGTGTAGCAGCTCCGCCGAAACATATGTCATTCGGGAACTGAATGCCTTCACTACCGAATGTCATTCTCTGTGCCCGTGTGGCACGGGTATAAGTGCTCAACCCAAAGTCCTTGAAAGTGAAAGGAGAATGCCATTCGGTGCTCACGCCTCCAAAAAATTGAGTACGATGGAACATCATCCATAGTAAGTTTTAGCGATTACTGAATGCAATATGTGCGATCGCAATTTCAAACAGAATGTGCTCAGTTGCAGCGAGTTTTCTTCGTCTTCTTCCTTTAATTGTGAGACTGCGAGCTGGTTTTCTGGTTCTTTTTTTTTTTTTTTTTTGGAATGACCTTATGTCATCTGTAATTCGCAGAAACCTTATGTCCATGCTTGCCGTGTCATTAATGCTTCACTTCAACAGACATCTTGTCCTTTGCAATGAAGCCGGAATGTGACACTCTTTCGTGCTAAGACCTTGATTAATGGCTGCTCTTTGGTTGTTGGCTTTATCTCCTTGTCTACATTGCTGCAGCGTTTCCAGTACGCACACTAACAAGAATATGCACCGAAAATTTGCAGATGTCCTTCTCCAAGTGATCCAAAATTCCGTTTTGTCTGCTTCAAGTCTGCTCCAAAACACAGTTCCTCTTTCTCCGAATGTGCGCCAAAACATACTTTTTCCTGCTACGAAAATTGCTCCAAATACTAAACTGGCTAGACCACCACCGAGTATGTGAAACAAACCTTACCGCTAAGAAAAAAAGTGTCAATTACATCTCATACAATTGAAAAATACGTAGTGAATTCTCATTCGGAAAGACATTGCAAAACATAGAAATGCGTTAGCCTGACGGAGGGAAGGCCACCAGGTTCGCTGTTTCATCTGAGTCCGCCAAACAGAGCTATTTGAATATTTTTTTTACGATTTTCGGACATATTTTCTTGAAACACGGTGTACATTTCACCACCGCCTGTCCGGAGATGATGCACGTGGAATTATTTATTACTTGCTTTTTAGCTCGTGGAGGGGGGGGGGGGTGGGGGGGGGGGGCAAAGCTGCTGAATACGCTATGTGCTGAACACGAAGCATGCAGCGCGCATTCGCAGTTTACCCGTACATAAACACGGCCACACCTTGGAAGAAGGAAGTATGATAGTACCTCTCAATGGCGTGCTAATTAGATCGAGCTTCGAAACTAACGTAACTTAAGTCTACAAATACGTCTACGCTTTAACTACAGTTGCAACATTTGGGTCAGATTTTTGTCCTGCAACGGGGATCATCATCTATCTCGCGCACCCTTTCATGCTTTCAAGGGGCCCTGCACCTCACGCTATGCATAATGATGATGATGATGATAACCTCGTATGGATGGCGCTCACCCACAAAGGGGGATGGGCCAAGAACCGGCCGGCAGGAGGCTTAAAATAATGGTCTGAGACTAAACCAATCTGAATTTTGTAAAAATAAACATCTAATAAATGAAAATGCTTAATGAGCAAGCGGTCAGACTATCGGAGTTTTGTAAAAGAAATAACGACCAATTCCATACCCAGAATAAGAATAGATAAAAATAGGCTAACACGGTAATCTTTTTGTTTCTTTGATGTATTCTATCACAGCAGAGCAGACATCCCTGTGGCTGTAACCTAATGAAGTAGCGCCAAATGATAAAATTACTGGAACATTTACAGCTAATCCTAACTTTTGAAGTGGGGCTTGCAGGTACCTTTTTCTCTGATGAGAATAGCGGCGACAAAATAAAAGGAAATGTTCTATTGATTCGATTTCATTGCAAATTATGCACAACGGGGACGCCTTGATTCCAGCTTTATTTAGGTAATAATTCAGTTGCGAAATTCTACAGCGTGATCTCGTGAAAGAAACTTCTAACTGCCGAGATTCACACCACTGTTTCAAGCTAAGTTTCTTTAACTTCCTCATTTAGGCGGCGGTGGCACTTTGGTTAGTGAAAAGACACCTGTGATTAGTGTGTGCTTCGATATCCGTCCGAAGATTTTCTTGTTTTTTTTTCTCTCTCTCTTTCTCTTCCTCATTACCTGGCTAGGCCACAGTATCTGCGGCCACTCGCTTCAAAAGGAACAGCCACCTATCATCATCATCATTATCATCATCATCATCCGGCGTAGGCGATTGTACGGAAATGCGGGTGTGCACCAACAGTACCAACAGGCACTCGTAAGTGCGCTGGACCCGTGCATATTTGTACGCATTGTTTTCTTATAACTGATGCTCCTTCGATCAGGGTCCTATCGTCCATTATCTCTTTATTTTGTGGAAATCTGACCTTTTATCGAAGTCACGTGCCATTTCACGTTGCCCCATTTCAGTGTTGCCTTTCATTCTTGCATTTAATTGTTTCACCATGGCCTCCGAGATAGCGCCGGCGCGCTATCTCGGAGGCCATGGTGAAAAAATTAAATGCAAATAGTTTCACGCATGACGGTCATTTTTGCTTGCGGCAACAAAAGTGTTGCGCTGCTAAGCGCGTGGGAGGAAGTCCACTTCCAGGCATGAAAGAAGGAAAAAAGCTTGGAGGTAGCGTTGCACAATGCGACAAAATATGTAAATAAATAAATAAATAAACTAGGTGCATACGCAGGCCACGCTTTGCTTGGCCTCATTTTCCCGATAGGGGAAGGGCTCCTGATTTTCTATCCTGCGTTTGGTTACTACAGCCCCTGATGATAACTGCAGCACCAGTGAATGCGGCAAGAGCAACGCGTGCGATATCTTAAAGGAGCCCTGCAACACTTTTTGAGCATGGTCAGAAAATGCTGCCGGCCGGTAGTCGAGGCTCCCGAGAACACGCGGAGCCAAATATAGCGCAGCACGTACACGGCCTGGAATTCGCAATAAATTCTCAATATCAGCTGAAAATTGTTTTCTCTTCTCTCGACAAATGACGCTACAAGCTCAAAAATCACTCGTCACAGCCATTGTATCAGCCATTGGCTGATTGGAGCATGGCGCGATCGGTCGTTACTGGGGCCGCCGCGGGAGGCCGCGACTTGTCCACGCGTGCGCGCGCGATCGCACTGAAAAGCCGCGTATTCGAAGAAAAAAAAAGAGAAAAAGTGCTCAAGGTCACGAGGCGCGCGTGACATACTTTCTTTCCCCGTGCCATCCCTCCCTGCTTAGATTCCAGTGCATTCGTCGGGACGAGAGAAGAGAGAATGCAATTATAGCGTAAAAATTTTTGCGGCGGTGAATTCGTGAGGCAATAAGCTCCTTTAGTGAATCCGTTCCATTGCTACTTGGAAAAGTGTTGCAGGGCCTTTAATTTTTTACCAGCAATCGATATTCGTGCCGACTGCAGCGTCGCACCTCACCAATCTCTGTGGGCGGAAGTGAAATAACATGCTGGCGTTGTCTTGCGGAACAGGGCGATCGCGTTTCCTGCGCGTCGGGAGTGATCAAATTCGATGTCGCCATCGAAGTTTTATTATAAATATCTCGAGCGACGTGCATGCAACTTTCGCGAATTCTAAAAAAAATGGGGAGCCATAAATTGTCCATAGACGTTCTTAAGCCGCGCGAGATGACCAAAACAAGTAAAGAAACACCAAAAAAACACCATGAGCGCTGCTTAAGTTCTCTGCGCTAGTGGTGTACTCTGCGTTTTATTACTCGTGTCCTGGTCATTTATCGCGCAGTTTAATAACGTCTAACAGTAATGAACCAAGTAGCTCGCCAGAACCTTTTACGTAAATTGCCCGGCCTACAACTTTTATTGTACACGAATTACCTCAAGTCAATAATTAGAAATTTAATTAACTAGCTTTTATTCATTAGTTCACTCAGTTTCATTTTAGCTATGGCAAGGTATTCGCGCCTCGACGTGGAATTCGTGCGCGATAACGACAGGACCCTTAGTGTCATGGGATCTTCATTAAAGAAAACTTGGTTGGTCCCACCACCATAGGACACGAAAGTGAACCGTGGCTTCACACGAGTGGTTGATTGTATATAGGGAACGTGCACTGAGCCGGTGGCGCCGCGGTGCGGGAGTGAACGAAATGAATTGGCGTGTTTCGTGCAGCAGCCGACCCATGAGCGCAGCCGTGTCAGGTTGTTAGCGGTGCTTCGCAATGTCGCGTATGAATTGCTGTGTCGTAAACTGTGCCGATAACTATAAGAACTAGGCACCTGGAACAAATTTTTTCAGTTTTCCGCAGTGACTGCGCTTCAGAAAGCGGCGGGAACACTGGATTAGTGTACGCCGCGTAAAGTTAAGTGATCCCGCGGTCACGTTTATGGAGTACGTCCTGTAGCTAGTTCGCTGTGAATTTACTCTCCACGCATGTTAACTGATATTTTTAACGGGCTGAAGGAACCGAGGGGTAGACGGAAAAGTGATCTCGAGTCTGCAGTCCACAATTCGTTGGCGAAAAGCAATCGACAGATCCAGCAATTCTCCCTCGTACGCTGCCGCTGTTTTCCCGATGTATCGCAGTTCGTAAACAGTAAAATTAAGGAAAATGTCCCGCATGCCACGCAAAATGCGTCGCAGACCGCGAGAATTTTCGAATTTATTCCCCATGTACTGCCATAGCCCTTAACAGCACTGTGCGTGCAAGCGAAGCCGGGCCACGCCGTTCTATTGCGCTACGTGAAAGCTGAGATATCGCGTGCAAAGCTGGCATGTGACAAATTTACTCAAGGACTCTTGCAGCCCGAGCAACGACTACAAACAGAGCTGAACTACTGGACAGAAAACTTCGCGCAAATGCCACGCATTACTAAATGCAACACGTGCAGTTCGGCGACCGTACGTATTACTAGCACGCATATAGCGGTTGTCTAACACATGTGAGACACAAATGCCATCATTTACTCAACAATGAGCAGGCAAAATGGCAAGAAATAATGTTTACAAACATCGATGGTGACGGTCTAGGCTTCGAGCTTTACGCCGGCCGGCCGCACGAATCGCCCTTTCAAAACAGTGTCGCGCGTCTGTGCTACGTCACATCGAAAACATGACTGATTCCGTAAATTTATGTCCTTTCTCTTCGTTTTGGGCCCCAAAAGAATCATGCTCTGTTAACTTTCTGGAAGCCTACCCGTTTTATCAAACCTGTCACCTTCGCGCACACGCACTTGCATACAACGCGGGCGTAGCTGACGGAGAGACGACGACTCGTAGCACGCCAGTTGACACTGAAGTGGCCGCAAGTCGCCACTCGCGGCGCTGGCGGTGCATAGGTGCTAGAGTTACTGTATATGCTACCTTTAGGTAGCAGAGTTGCGCCTCTGATAGAACTCGCCGCTCGCGCCCCCATTCGCCCAGCGCGCTCACGTGCGCAAAAAGCATCCTTTTGAGGGAAAGCCAACTTCACGGCCGCGCAGGTGCTGGCGACCGCCGCGCCACCGCCGCAGCTCTGCTCTACCGCCGATCGCTGCCCAAGCACTCCGGCGAGCCGATCCGGCTGAGTGCGGAATGTTTTTCGTTGGTGTTGTGGTTGTGTCTTGCGTTGTCCGTTTTTAGTGGACGTCAGTGTTAGTTGTGCCTGTGCGGCGTAGCGCCGTGACTCAGTGCTGCGAAGTTGCGATGATCACAGGATGCTGCGCTCCCCACTGCACGAATCGACAAGAAAACGGATAGGATTTCTTCTCCATTGCATGTCTCATTGCATAGCCCATTTCATGGTGACCGTGACAAAAAAGGAAGTGCCAAACCTGTCACTCGCTTAGCTAGGTACATGGTCCTAGTTGTCAACGACCGTGTTCTGCTCTCACCCGCTTGTATTTTCAAAGTTCAAAATAAACTCTCCCTTTTGAAACACGTGCTAGAAAAAAGCTACACTCGAAGTAAAATTGTTGAATGATGTTGGTCAGCATGTGTTGTCGTGAGCAGTGCGAACTGAAACACTGAAATTACATTTCAAGTGTCATAGCGGCTAAACGTAGTTGGCGTGAGCAAAAATGTTCATGACGCTAAATCAAGCGAAAGGTAGCTCTGGCAATTATGTACGCCAAATTCATATCAGTACATTGCAAGTAGTCGAATAAGAATGAAATCGGTGTTCCAGCTCGTATATTGATCACGACATGTAGTACATCCGTCAGCCGTAGAAATCGTCACTGCAGGTTGAATGTGTAGGCAGTTCCATACAACTCACTACTTATTACAGCATTACAGTACGCTCCAGAATGCACATCCACGTCACGACTGACTAACATATGTCGATATAGTGTAGTTATAAATTTCATGGCAATATTTTTGCGGCTAGAGTAGGCGATAACAAACAGGATATGTATTGTTTTGCGCCCACTGTTCAACGGCTGGCTAGCCGTTGACATAAATCGAACGGAACGGAACGATAAAATTGTGCGCGAGTGAATGCGTGAATATGCACCTTACAGGCTTGTCAAAACAGTATAATTCAGTCCGGGCACTGTGGGGCATTGCATTCGAAACCGCACCGAGTGTTTACTTCATGCCACAGCTACGTAAATATGCGGAAAATTCTCGTTTGCTTGCGTTATTTGTAAAACGCGGAGTGATAGTTCTAGCAATTGTTTGCTCGAGCCACCGAAGCGCTGCGTCAAAAACTACGTGAATCGAGCGATGTGCTTGTTGAGAATCTCGACAAATTAAGTCGAAGCTTTCCTGTTCGCTATTTAAGACAAAAATATTACTTCCGATGGTGACTGCCATCGAACAAGTTATAGCACCAGTTTCATCTGGAGTCATTATTCGTTCGAGTTCTCCTTTTTTTCTTTCTACGAAGCCAATGTCATTGCGGCAGCGACGGGTTATGAACGAGCGAGAAAGCGCATGGAGCCGGCCGCGTCGGCTCCTACATTCGAAAGGGGTGGCTTTCCTGCTTGACGTGGATGCCTCGACGGGCAAGATGGCGGACCTATGCGCAACTCTGCTACCTAAAGGTAGCATATACAGTAACTCTAATAGGTGCATTGCGCTGCTGCGCCCCCTGTAGGTACTGCACGTTTCCCATTGCACATTGATGTATGAGAGCTTCCACAATGTCCATTGGTGTTTGGCAGGTATAGCACCGTTTGACATGGATGCACCCACGTCCACGCCTAGAGGCACATCTATATCCCGACAGCTGACTTTCATGATCATGGTTGGACCCTTGTGGTTGCTAAAGTAGTACACATACATTTGTACACCTAGACACACCACATGCTGAATTCCAGTCAAATACTTCTTCAACAAGCCCATAATAAACACTGGCACTTGATATGCACTAATTCAAAGCGTCGTTATTTGAGGAGAGAAACGCTAAGGTGTGCGCTCCCCATTAACATGTGTGCGTTCCCCATTAACCTACACCTATGCTCATGCATGTACACTGCTCAGCGCTTCGAAAACGCGAGAGGCAGAGTTCGTAAGCGCGAAGGTGTTGCGCTTAACTCTGGCGTGTCTCTCGCTGAACAAATACACTTACTGTGCGACATTTGTCCATGGATGTCATCGCTTTCATTGAAACAGTTTTATTAGTCGTTACTGTCGCACTCGAAGCAGTAGGCGGTGGAGGAACACCGTTGGTGCGTGTGGTACAATGCACCGAAAGCCTCCGTTACGTTCAAACTACCGAAGCGTTCGCTCCCTGTCGAATTTTGTTAGTGTTATAATGTAGTACTTCACTTCACCGCTTCAGACCGCGACACCGCCCCAGCCAGTCAAGATCACTATGATAGGAAGAAGGTACAGTCGCGCTCGATATGAGTTGCAACACGCTGTGTGTACTCAAAATGGCGCCAACACTGCAAAGTGGCACCTACAAAGAAAAAAATTGGTGAATTAAACTCTCTCATTTAGAGGTACTTTCTCAACCAATTTAACGTTTGTCGGTGTCATTATTCGGAATTGGGGTCGCCGTATCATATTTGATACGGCGAATTCAAACAGATCGAGACTGAATCCCTGAAGGCCGCTGTATGGCGCTCTTGACATGTGGACATGACATGTCGGACATGTAAGCCCCGGAACCATCGATGGTTCCGGGGCTTACATTTGGGAACTCAGTGGTGTGCATGAAGTCAGAGGTGCAATCAGGATTGGATGTAAATCAAAGGACTGTGGGACGCCTCGCGTTGGGCGCTCACGGGAAGACGACAAATGAGGCTGTAAAGGGTGATATGGGATGGACAGGTTCTGAAGTGAGGGAAGCTCAGAGCAAAATTAGATTTGAAGAGAGGCCGAGGAAAATGAAGGAGAGTAGATGGGCAGGGAAGGTTTTCAGATATTTGTATAGAAAAAGCGTCGACACGCAGTGGAGAAAAAGAACTAGGAGGCTCACCAGTAAATATACGGCTAGCAGCGTGGGCGACATGGCAACAAGGAGCATTAAACGAAAAGTCAGAGAGGCGGAGAGGTCTTATTGGATGACAGCGATGGAAAAGAAGCCGGCTCTCAGTGACTACCGAAAGGGAAAAAACGAAATAAGGAGGGAGAGGTTTTATGATAATTCAAGGGGAAGCGCTTTACTGTTTGAAGCAAGGTCGGGTTGCCTTAGAACGCGTAGCTATAAAGCGAGATTCTGTAACGAAGAAGAACAATGTACATGCTGTAGGGGAACTAAGGAAACGATGGAACATGTACTGATTGAATGCGGCGATATCCACCCAGATATACGTGTGGGCACGAGTCTACATGAAGCCTTGGGTTTTAGGGACAACAATGGAAAGCTGAACACGTCCGCGATAGAAATAAGTAAGAGACGGTTAGAGTATTGGTGGCAGAAAAGTAGAGATAAAGGACAAAAATGAAGAATGGGGAAAAATAAGGTCATTCTGCCTTAAGAGGCAGAGAGATGGACCGTGAATTTATATTTTTCTTTGCTATAATAGCAGAGATTTATTCAATGTAGATAAGGCATTAGGCCAACATAAAAAGAAAGTTTTTTTTTCGAGCCTGGTGGCAGACATGTCACCGCCCCGTTATAAAGGGGACGCTCATAGAATCCATCCATCCATCCAGAGCGTTTTCGCATGTAGCTGCTTCCGATTCCTGCCACCAGAGGTCCGCGAGGTGCATTGGAAAAAAGGCGACCGCCAGCAACGCGCGCGCCGGAATACCATGCCGAAGTTTTTATTCCAGGAAAGGTAAGCAGTTGTTCATTTATTGCAGTGACAGTATCCATGCTGTTCTGTGTACGTTTCCGAATATTTCGACGTAATTGTCTGCCCAAAACGGTAGTTCTGTGCTGCATGACGACGTCGTGAATTAATCCGTATCATATATGATACAGTGGGCTTTAGTCGAGCCTTCTTTCTTGCAGTGTGTTTCTTGCCCTGTTGACTCATGCGCCTTGATCGCGATACGCTCAATTGCTGCCCTTGCATTTTGAACGTAATATTCCTCTCTGCACAAAGCGAATTGATACAGTTTGACCGCGCAGTCACATCATTTGTGTTCACGGTTCACTGATGTTGTCAAATGCGCAAACTGCGCTTTACCGCGTATGTTCACCATTGATCACAGTTTGTTTTTGTTTGTTTTAGGTGGTGCCATGAAGGATATCCTCGCACGTGTCGCTCCAGGAGACGGTGTGAGTGACTTCAGCGACCACACGTTATACATCTGTGCGATAAATGCGTGGAATCTCCACAGGCGTTAGTGTGGACAGCTGGGAAAAAAAGGCAATGAAGCTGAGAGTATTCATTGCAGAGCTCTCAGAAAACTTGATGCTCTGCGGAAAGACAAGAAGAGGACGTCCCACTAGCCTCCCATCATCTGTGCCAAAGAAAACGAAACTGGCGCGGAAACAGCCGCAAAATGATGTCAGGAAAGATGGTGTTGGCCACTTACCCACCGTAACAACCAAGAGGCTGCGATGCAAGCACTGTTCCCCAAAGGAAAACTCGTTCAGTTCTGTTATTTGTTCTAAATGCGAGGTGACACTTTGCCTGAACAAAGAAAGAAACTATTTTCTTGATTTCCACAGGCTTTAGGTTCCCGCTTTGCTCCACTAGCCAAGAAGCCCACTGTATCAAATATGATACGCACCACGGTTGTTTAATTCTTGTATATTTCTGCAATATTTTTGTATAAGCTGGTTCATAGTGATCTCAGAGGTCAATAAACAAGTTCTCTTATTTTTTCCTTGATGCGCTTCTGGGTCCGGGCTTTCCAGGGTTAACCACAGCCAGCGTGCTGCAACTCATATTGAGCGCGACTGTACATGTGCGAGGGGGGGAAAGGGGTTTTTGCATTTGGTCAAGTATAGTGCAGTGGGTTGAGTGCTCGGCACCTATAGTCGTGGGCCGAGAGGTCGTGGTTTCGACCTCCAGGTCATCCGAGTCAACAAAAAATTTTCTGGTTTTTCTGTGCCTTTTAACGACGTCTTGACGGAAAGACGTCAGTGAAGTCTTGGAGGACCTAGGCATAAAACATTTTCACGTTAAAAATGTTTATTATCTATAGATTCATGTACTAAACGTGATGAGGGCAGCACTGATGTGATCAAAGCAAAGCAATATTCTGCAATTTTGTTTTTCCCCCAGGATCAGTGACGCATCACCGAGATGCGGGCATAGCTCGCTCTCTACTAGCGGTATCCAAGCACTACCGAAGCGCTCGCTTCGCTACCGAAGCAATACCGAAGTTCACTACCGTATCACTGCCGAGCATCGGTAGTGTTGCGACTCGGGTCCGGCGGGTCTCATCGTAGGTAACTGGCCCGCCGCCGGTCCCCTAGCCCATCTTTAGCGGAGAGGAAAGCGCTCGTAGAAGAGGTATTACAGACGTTTATTTATATTGAGAGGTGAAGAAGAAGAGAGTACATTTTTACAAAATGTCTTCGGCTTTTAAAGCCCCGAGTCTGGCAACTTGAGGCAATCAAACCGGTGTCAGCAACACCCGCCAATAAGGCGTCCTGCCGCCACAACGCCCTGTCCCCAGGAAGGAGGTAATGGTACGCACAACACATTCCTCAAAAGGGCAAGGACGAGAAGTCCAATTGGGGAACACCAATGCCCCACACAGGGGGATGTCCACGTACCACGCCCAGACGACTCGAAATTGTCGGCTAGGAGGAAGTGTCCGAAGGGGGGACCGGACTGGTGCCAAGTCGGTGACCTCTGAAGACGTGGCTGCTGCTGTCAATCACACCTGCAGCCGCTAATGGCCCCGTCCAGCCGCAGAGACATGCCGCGTCGTTTAGAAGGCGTCAGCAGCTCTTTCCCACGCTGGAAGCATCGTGCAACAAAGGGCTGTTCGCGGAACCCTGGTTGGATTTCTGGTCATCTGAGCTCGCCGCACGCTCGTGGGCATACCAGGAAAATGGGGTTGAACTTGCGCCTCCGAAGGGCAGCGAACCCGGGAGAAACTTTTGATTGACAGGAGCATTCTCCGCTGCCTCTGCCATGATAGTTTCCAAGGCCGATCGTAACAGTAGTGAACTACCGAAGCGTTCGCTGCCTATCGGCTTTTTTTAGTGTCATCATGCAGTGCTTCACTTCACCGCTATCAGACAGCGACGCTGCCCGCCGCCAACCAAGATCACTAAGAGAGGGAGAAGATGTGAGATATATAAGGCGCGTTTGTGAGGCCTCGTTCATGTGGTTGGGTACATCATGTACTCATCAATACAAATAAATGTCATCCAAAAATGAAATAATACAAATATGCACGCAAACAAAATGTCCACACATAACATAAAAGCTGGCCAAGATGTTCTCAAAGCAGACCAG
>JALIZH010021488.1:0-57907 GCA_030522465.1 Rhipicephalus appendiculatus
GGCCGCGCCGGCACTGCCACCTCCTTGCATTCGGAGGCCCTTCCGTTCGCTACAATTATCCAGCAAATGAAGTGGAACTCAGTGCCATAAAGGGGCTCAACGACGCCGGCTGATCACATTTCGTTCAGTACGCCACTAATTTACTCACGCTTAGAACAGTGGGGACTAATTAAAGCTAGCTGATGACCGATAATCATACATACGGAAATTCCGGCGGTGTCTCTGAGAGTGAAGTGATGGCCTCAGACGCGATGATCCTGACGTTGATCGAGTAACGAGTGCTCGACGCTCACTGTAACAGTGGCCTGAAGCGAGTTCGTTAGCCGGTTGCATTGCTCAGCCACACGGTGTTGCAGCTTGCCTTTAAATTAATTTACAGCCCATCACGCTCAATGACCATTCATGTTGTCAAAGAAAAAAAACCTCGAAATCAACTGTAGTTGCTGAGGCGACGTCAACCCAGAGCACACTGCACCACATAAAGAGGATTCTGGCTCTCCGACAGATTTTACCCAGGGTAGTTTAAAATATTATTGTTTCTTAATGCGAAAAGTGAAAAGTCTTACGAGTGTTCTGAACAAGGAAAAGAAGGGCAATTTTAAGGGCTCGTTTTTCTTCGTTAGACACAATATTAATAAAATTACCAACCATTATGAACAGTGTTTGTGCGTATAAGGTTGAAAAAGTTACTAGCAGTATTTTTGCAACATACCTCAGAGCACTCACATCTGTAACATCGCTCACCCATACAACATGGCATGGGCAGGTGCAGGTGCTGTCATAGGTGCTTCCATTCTTAGCGATTGATATTTGCAGCCGTATAATAACGTATAAATTACGCAAGCAGCTCAAGTTCATCTTTAATGGCTCCAATGACTTCCTTCACTTCCAAAATGCGTTCACACAAAATTCTTACTACAGTGAAACCTCGGTGATACGAATCTCGCGGGACCACCATAAATATTCGTATCATACGAAATTCGTATCACCAGAAAGCATGAAAAATTAGCATGCGACAAAAGAATGCTGGCGTACATTTTGAGTTATTGATTTTTCAGGGTCGCAGCAACGTCAGGAAGAACTCTGAATGATTGTCAGTCAAGTTTTTAAATGTCGGGAATCATACCAGCACTCGTAAATATATGGCCCGTATGCGCGTGTTTAATTAATGAACCAGGTGTGTTGTGAACCGCGACAGCAGTAGCCCCTTCCAAATTTTAGTATGTTTTTTTTCACGTGACAAGCAGTAGTGCGGCGAAAGTAAGGGAAGAAGCGCTTTGACGCAATAGATCAAGGTCACAAATTTTGAGAACCATGGTCCCATCTTATGATTTCGTTATCACGGAGGTGTTGGGGATGTTTTTGGGAGATTTACCGCCGTGCCTACGCAAGTGTGACCTCCACAGTCACGCATGTTGACGTTGTGAGGCCTGACTCCTTCGCCAAGACCGTCCTCGTCTTCTTTCGCTCCTCGTCCACCTTTCATAGGCAGACACGTGTAAACACTGTACATCGACAGCAGCACGCGTCGACGCGTTAAAAAAAATGGTGCCAGTGCCCTCTGTAATGTAAAGGCGAAGGCACATGGAGGCAGATTAGAGCCTCAAAGACTCGCGCACACAATCTTAGAGGTCATGACGCGTCTCTGAAAGTTTATTCTGACCATTTTTCTTACATCGTGATTCTGACGCGCTCGCACGTGCTTGGCGCGTCTTCCGCGACAGCGCGGACAGCGCCTCTTCGTACCTGGGTGGTAGCGTTCGTTCATATCAAACGTCGCGGGGGTGAAAATCGGTTAGCAACAACCGTACTCCAATTACATTGCAAGCCAATGGGCCTTGACCGGGACCAAACGAAAAATTCGTATCAGCCTGAAATTCGTATGAGCTGTGATCGTACCACCGAGGTTTCACTGTATTGTTTCTGGGTCACTTAATTACTGTGTACTTAGTGCAGTGTGCTTAGTTGTGTTGTGTGGAAACTCGTAAGAACATAACGTCATTATTAGCACATATTTGTTTATTATGGTCGGTCATGCGCCTACCATTCCACCGCCGTGGTTGAAGGTGTTTTCTTTTGCTTCTTAATTTTCTTTGTTGGTTTGGCAGTAGATGTGGAGTTACGTTTCTTCTTAGGCTTCTTCTTCTTCTTTTTTATCTTTCTTATTTCTTTTAGGAGATTTCGTAGTCTGTTCTTCCACACTGTTTTGATCTGTACCTTCGTTGGTGTGGTTCTTGGTAGTCTACACCATCTTCTTTGAGCATGCAGCCAGTCTTGCCACGACCCATATCCACGCAAATCCCACTGCGCGTATCATCATACTAGAAAGAAAAAGTGGTAGCATTTTACAGACACCTTCATTAAACAACACAAAATGAAATATGAAGAAATGCTTTAAAAGAGGAATATTGCGTTCCATAATTGTGTTATCAGGCATGCAGATGGTTTTAAGTTGAACACTTTTTCGAAGAACGAGATTGTTGAAAAAGTGTCCGTATTGTATTGACAATGCTGATGCAACCGGAAATAAAGAGAATGGATATTATTCAAGCGTATGCGTTAGCTTTCTTATACTAAACGCCCGCTTACAAGTGCTGAAGTGTCTGTTTAATCTGAAGTAGCCGTCCAAACAATATCTTTCTTCACATTCTAATTTAAAGTCGGCATCTAATAAGTTTCGAATATTGTTTGCTGAAATGACAACTATTTGCGCAGAATACTGCTTACTAAAGTCTTTTTTACAGAACGCACGGGAACACTGACCATTCCTGCTGCCACGGTCTTTTGAGCCCTAGTAGGTGGCATGCTGTCTAGGAGAGCCTCCGGGACAAATCAGTCAGTCGTGTAGAGCTCACGATCACGACACACTGAGGGCAAAGAGGACGCGTGCATTGCTCTGTGGAAAATACACGGCTCGCGAATTGAATGAGAACGTGATTGGTTGCCCTCATGCTTCACTTCGTGTTGATCTGTCCATCGCGGCGTTTTTCATTTATACGCCGCAACCGCAGGAGAGCGGCTACATTTAAACCGAGAAAAAACTTGGTTGATCACCACGCCGCGTGGATCTTAGAGCCACATACCCGAACTAAACCTTCAAAGTAATGAGAACTTCAGTCATGCCTGCTAATGACCAATGGAGATTTTTTCGCCGCGACGCAGCGTGACATGATGCACCTCCCAGCGTTTGCCCGACCTCTCAAAACGTGAATGAGCGTCCTCAAAACGTAAGAATATTGATTTTTTTTTAAATATCGCCCACAAGGTACTGAGAACCTTCTCGAGTTTTTTAACCCGTAAGAATGTTCAAGCGATGTTTGTAATTAGTTGCAGATTTCGGGGGGCAGCGTTGTCGTAAGCGGAAAATCCACCGCCGCGGATTGTACAGGAATGAGGCCTTCGAAGGTGCGCCGATCACATGCGTATTTGTAGGCGCTCTTTTTCAACAACCTATGTGCTCTTGATCGCTGGCTTGTCGGTAATGAGTCGTTTCTCATGTATGTCAGTATAATATTTCATCGAGGCTATTTGTTATTTATTAGGACAACTTGTCATAAAGTTTCTGCACATGATGCCAGCGACGAATGCTCTCCTGCTGAGCCATGACGCCGCACGCGAGAATAAAGTTGTCACTCACTCCTGCTGAGGCCATTGAAACGTCAAATTACCTCGACTTGCTCCTGGGTCACTACGAGCTGCCGCGTGTGCGTATTTTTTAGGCGTATGTTGCCACAGTGATGGCGCTCGCACGAAGGCAAGCGTGGAAGCACTGGAGTTAGTCATACGGCAAGTGGAAGGGACATCTCGAACAAGTAGCGCAAGGCCACAGCAGCCTCGAAACGTCGACAGGCTGAGAAGACCTTGTGAATCTGCATACTCAAAGGCAATTCGCAGACAATTGCCAGCCTGTACGCACAGACAAATTGTAATACTTGTTGCGCGTATTCGTTCGATCATTTCCGCATGGTAGATCATGTGACACTTTACTTCACAGCAAATCACTTTGTCGACTTTGCGCCATCGGTCACGTTCATTCAGCACTTTCTGGAATACGCGCGCTGGAGTGCCAGCTGATGTGAAAAACTGTACTGGATGAATACACATCGCGCCATTTTCAAAACAGTGATTGCGATTTATTGTTTCGTTGCAGTAAAAAGAGGGAACGTGATTGCTTTACGATAATTCTGCCTGCGGTCTGCGAAGTCGTGGGGTAGCCGCGTGACACAGCAACTGCTTTAAACATGTTTAATTTTGCAAGTGGCGATTGCATCGTTTGCCCTTTCTGAATTCCACGTGATCCTTCACTCTTCGAAAAAAAAGTCGGCATATTAACTAGGTAAACACTAGCCGTTTACTTATCATAAAAAGCACTAGCCCCTTAGTAAGTCCAGATAGAAAAATACAGGTTATTGAAATTCGAAACCATGGTTAGGAAGTGAATAATAATAACACAAATAATTGGTCTCGTATAAAGTTGTTGGTAACCACACTCACAACATAGTGGTCGTACTAATGCTTCAGAACTGTAATTAAACAGCTCGAGTTTTTTGCCTATTTCGTTTATGTGTGGCATGTGCGTTGCCATATCACGTTGATTTTATTATAATAGGATCCACGAGATGAGAAAAAAAAACGAAACGGCATGGCATTTTCCATTTGCACTACACCAACGTACATAGAGGTATGAACGCGCCGCACGCGAGACAACGACCACACACACGCACTCAGAGATTGTCAAGGCTATAAAGCGCGCGCCTTTTCTTTATTTACTGCCTAAGCGCACGCCATATAATTCTAAGCGCTCACTTATGGATATTTATGTCCCTTACTTTGGAATAGCACATGTCTTAGGAGTTGGCAGCCGTATAGTTTAGAAGAATAATCGATCTTTTCTACTCCGTATCTTGTGCCCTAGAGTATGTACGTATGTGTGGCATCGCAAAGCTCAAAAGTGTTATTCCAACATAATCAAAATAATTCAACTTAGTCTAAACCTTGCATGCGACTGTCACAATACGGCATAATATACAGCGACATCCACAAAGCATCTAGCTGCATAGGTGGCTTAGTAGTTGCCTAGAGAAAGCCTCCGGTTTAGTAACGGCAATATTTAAGAGCTTTACAAGCTGCTGGCTAGTAAATAGGTGACGCGAATGTAGTAAACTAGGCTCGCAGCTGGAATATATATGCGGTTACGGGCTGTTCACCAGCTTTTTTAGGAGTGTTCTTTATCCTTTTATCCTTATGAATGAACCTATTGTCGCGAGACTGAAAATCCTTTCGCTGACAACTTAACGTAGCCGGGCCCAAGAAACTGCATTCTTAGCAGGCGTAACTATTTGTGTAGAGCATCGCTGTGCGACTTATTCGCTGAGAGTGCTCATATAAGCGAAATGTCATCAAATTGAAACGCGAACAGTCGGTGGCCATAATCTGATCACTTTCGCTATAAATGTAATCACATTCAAATATTCAGACCATGATGTAATATCCAATCGATTGATTCATTTGGTCCTGTCAGATAATTACGAGAGCCACCTAAAGCAATTCCCAATACAGCAGCGGATATTTGCATTCTCGCATTTTTTTCCCCACAACACTCACCCTGCACTCGGTATTCGCTGGAAAATACTTGTTCTCCCAGTCATTCTCAACTTCACACCAAAAATTGCAGTTGCGAACAGGTTTTCCCTGAAAAGGGGGGATAATCGTAGAAAGCACTTTTCAATTCAACATTTATATTAAATTAATAAATAAACATGCAGCAGGAATGTGCCTAACTGGGCTAGATGGCACAAGATTAACACGAGAACAAACAGCGCTGGGTCACGGGACAGTCAGCGCCTTCGTCTGTCGTTTCTTTCTCCGTCCCGTGTCCAGCGCTGTTGTTCTCGTCTTCCACAAACATATATCTCAGATCATGTAGCTCGCTGGGCCCTTCGGCTACATGAATACGCCATCCAAGTGGTGCACAGCAGCATTACGCGTCCGCGCTATCTTGCTGTCCTCTACCAGATGATAGTGCATCCCTCACGGCACAGTGTAACGTCCTTACTATGCTCACTGCAGAATCCACGCTATGGGAACTAAGCAATGACGCGTAGATTGTTGTCATTCTTCGTCTGCTGTCGGATTCCACACATAGGACACTCAGGCGCTGTCCGCAGTCAGGCCCCTCATTTCACCGTTCGAGACAACCCGCTCTACTGTTGACATCATAGACCTCATGGTCGCAGGTTGTTTCTCGTAATTCCTAGTCACATGCCCTTGAACATTGCTGGGGCATTTCATGCTGAATCGCAAGGCGGAGTTAAAAACGTATGCGAGGTTACGGCTCTGATATTTCTATTATTACATGTGCACCATCGTCCCTAATATTGTAACACACAATTAAAGAGCACGCTTTAATGGATTAAAGTACCTGGGGTGAACTTGTGCCCAAGAAACAAACAATTTAGAGAAAGTCCGTGTGGCCGCTTAAGACAACAGTCTCTTCTAATTCCACCCCTCTTCTTCTTCCCTTGTTTTTCTTGTGTCCCACGTGTGGCGCGCAGCTGCTGTTGCATGGCTCATGTAGCCACGTGCTAATTGTCGCATTAGTGATCGGTTTCCCAAGTACGCTGTCAACAACCGGGAGGGCGCAAGAATGGGTCAGCGCGCGTAGTTTGAAGTTGGCTTGTGTCAATATATTCGTGGTTGTGCCACATATCAAGAACGCAAGGTTTCGGCCTTAACACCCGACCAGCGCTTTACAGTCTCTACCATCGTGTAAGAATCCACCTTACGGCCTACTTCCATGCACTTTAGCAGGGAGCCGGAGGATAATATTTGATGTCGATCACATCACCCGTTATGCCGAAACAGCAACCATGCCTGCTACTGCTGCACGTGAAGTTGCTTTCTTCATTTTGTGCAATTTCGTGGTTCCCCATGGTGCACCACGGGAACATCTCAGTGACGGAAGGGGTGTATTCCTCTTCGAAGTTGTCGCAGCTGGGTTCGCCGAGTGTCATGTTATTTCATCGCGCACATCTACCACATACCATCCTCAAACTTATGCATTAAATGAATGCTTCATTCGGACCGTTCGCCAGATGCTCACAACCTACGTCAAATCCAACCACTCCAACTGGGACATGGCTCTCTATTTCGTAAACAATGCTTACAATAGGGTAACTCAAGCGACGACTGCATTTTCGTCGTTTTGTTATTGCATGAACGAAAACCTTCGAACAAACTCCACACGGTACTCCCATGCCAAACCGTATCCAAGTACATGCCCATGTCAGAGGTGGCCCAGTTAGCTGAAGCATGCAGCCAACTTACCAATACTTGTACGACGGAATCACGCTCACAAGCGAATTGCTCTGATAAGGATTGTCATACGACACGTTTCTGTATGTTTTACTGAGGCGTTTATTTTATTGCTTTCGAAAATGTCAGAGCTTAAAATATATTAATAAGATGTACGCGTACCCTAAAGGGGTCCTGGAACAATTTTTGAGTATGGCCGGGAAGCGGGAATGAGGGATATGGATATGGGAAAGATTTTTCAAAGCATGAAAATGACATTTGGTTCAACCACCCTACACCTCCCCCCCCCGCGCGTCCCCGTTCCAACCTTCTTTACTATCCCGGCCCTTGCGGAACTTATTTGCGTCACTGCGGCCCGCTAGCGGAGGTTAGTTTGAGACCCCTGGCACACCAGTGCTGCCGTGATCCCATTGTCATCCCATTGTAAGCGGCATGTTTAAAGGGGAAAAAAAAAGAGCTGAGGGCCATGATGCGCGCTGACGGATAGATGTAGCTTCTTTCCCCATTGTAATCCAAGCTGCGTAGCTTTCAGCGCGCAGCTGCTTTTAAAGGGGACCTGCAACATTTTTTGAGCATGGTCAGAAAACGCTTCCGATCGGTAGTCGTGGCTCCAGAGAACACGCGAGCCAAATATTATAGCGCAGCACGCGACCTGGAATTCACAATAAATTCTTAGTCAGCGAAAAAATTGCTTTCTTTTCTCTCGACAAATGTCGCTACAAGCTCAAAACTCACTCGTCACAGCCATTGTATCAGCCATTGGCTGATTTGAGCATGGCGGGCTAGGTCGTTACTGGGGCCTCCGCGGGAGGCCGCGACTTGTCCACGCGTGCGCGTGACTGAAAAGCCGCGTATTCAAAGAAAAAAAAACATGAGAAAATATGCTCAAGGTCACGAGGCGCACGTGGCGTATTTTCTTTCTCCACGCCATCCCTCTCTGCCTAGCTTCCAGCACTTTCGCTGGGACGAGAAGAGAACGTAATTGCAGCGTTCGACAAATCTTTTCAACTCCGTTCTGTACTGAACGGATTCTAAAAATTTTTGCGGCTGTCAATTCGTGAGGCAATAAGCTCGTTTAGTGAATCGATTCCATGGCTACATGGAAAAAGTGTTGCAGGGCCCTTTTACAGCTGTGCTCATGCAGGGTATGATGCGCGCATATGTTCAGGGTTGTCTCTTGTCACTTTATGAAAGGAAATAACTTATGCTTACTGGATTTCTGACGGTCCCGTTGCACTCTCCTTTTTCTACATAACTCTCGCCCAACACTGTAAAGAAAGTAATGTAACCTTTCTGTTAGTGTGGGTACTTTCCATAACGACATGAGCAATGTCGAACGTTTAGAAAATAACTCTAACATTTAGAATTAACGTGTAGAAATACTGTTTAGAAATGCTGTTGTGTCAACACTTTTAGACCCACAGTTAGTGTTACTTCAAATACATCCGACAGCATTGCAATGTCTTCTGGCAGCGAATAGAACAGAAGCATGTCGTACCAGCTGTATTAAAACTATTTCACAGGGGACTATCGACGAGAACGTGGGGTGGTCATATTGAAGTCGAAGCAATATTAACAATGATGTTTTTTCTGTCATCGCCATACCAGGAGGCGAAAAAATAAAGTGCTTGTTGGGTTTTTAAAATAGGCTCTTTAAAGGGCATCACAGTGCCATTTACTTTTCTTCTATATTTAAGTCATACCTACTACTATTAGTGGCTTAATGTACGCGGAACATGAAATATCTGGAGGACGCTTGAGCTTCGCAGCTTAGAGACCAACTCGATACACTAATTGCACCCCGTTTGCCTCGCCTTCTAATTCGCTAACCCAGGCTCCGCTTCTAAAGGGGGCCACCTCAACCGTGCCTCAGGCCGAGGAACGCCTTTACGCGTAATAGGCTACTAGCTGTTTAAAACTCTTCCCGAATGCCTACTGCAAGAAGCATTTGCGAAGTGTCCACTACGCCACAATTCATCAGTCTGCGAATTTGCGAACTACCCAAAGCACACACGTACACGCACACCTACGCCGCTGCACGCTTTCTTGATGCTGTTGCCGATCATAATTGTTAAATGTGCAGTTGCGCTATGTAATGGATTCACCTTTAAACCAGCCACTCGTTGCCAAATTCACATAATGGGACTCCAGAAGCGATTTTACGCTTCTGCCGCCCAGAAGCGAAGAACGTGAGTCATCGCACTATATGTCACGAGCGTGGCATTTTATCCGATACAGCTTCGAGCACTGGCGTGGCTTATGTTGTAGTACACTTTTCGTCATCAGAAGGCCTGGGTTCCATTAGGGCTCGTACCACTCTTTATTATTTGCATCCATCGGGACTTTTGCACACAACCAATGACACGTATATCGAAATTCTGCTGAAACAATATGTTTAACGCTCACGCGTTAAATAGCATTGCATTACTAAAGAGGGGGCAGAAATAAGTAGTTCACGCAAACAACTTTGATGAATTGTCCATCAATGCGACGCAATAGAGACACCAAGCGAAGAATTCGACAATAGATCAATTTACTCAAGAAATAAGCTCCCCATGCTGTCAAACCACATCATAAGAAACCTCAATTTAACATTATTCTTGACGTAGCGCATTTTTTTCCCATTTTTTATCTATGTCCCATCGAAAATCCAGTATTTTATTTCCGCGATTGGACGAAGTCTTATGAATGAAAACTATTAGGCTGGGCACATGCACCATTTCATGCTCCCTTTAATGTGTAAATTGTGGCTGCGGGCTCCAACTCGTGGAGCAGAGCGTATCGCTGTTCATCTGTTTGCGCACGTATAAAACCCGCAACAATGGCGCTCATCTTGTGCTAGCCGGAAAGCTTCGTTACATTCTCGCAATACTTGCCAAGTAGAGCGGGATTGGCGGCCACGACAAGTAGGTTTATGTACAGTGTTCGACGAGAACGTTTTCTTCAACCACCTTGGGGTTTGATCTCGCTGCGCTTAAATTAGCTCGCCGAGCACACTTGGTGGCTTGATTTGGTGCGCGATGTGGTGCGCGATGTGGGATTTGGTGCGGGATGGTGGGTCATGATGTGTGGTGCACCTTGGACGAGAAGAGTAGTGTGCCATTACGTAAGTGCCAAAATTATCACAGAACTAATAAGGTGCATGAAGGAGGTGACGGTTTACAAAACACAGAGGTTTAATTGAGCTTCCTCTCCACAATGTGGAAATGGAAGGACAGCATCATGAATGCCTTATGTGCGGTTGGCTCAGGCCTGCAGAGAGAGAAGGCAAACCAAGTGACATACGTCGGCCTAGAAGTAGTGCGTTAATTGTGGTTCCTCCATATGCGCGCTTAAATATATTCCGTTGAGCAGGGGTCATTGTTCAGGAAAAAGCCCTCAAGTTAACGCGAATGTTTGCGCAGAGCGATTTCAGGTTTTTGCGCTAGTGGCTTCAACCATGCAAGGACCGCTACGGTACTGTTGGCAAAGTGGCCATTGGTGAGACAGCAGAGGCCGTAGTTTATTTGTTATTTTCCCGAATATGTTGCCTACGAAACTGCATTTGACAGGCTTGTTTATACATTTATTTGAAGTACTGAAACATACGGACTTCGTTTAACGACGTTCTCAGCTGCAAATAGGACTTCGTTATATAGAGGTTTGACTGTAATTGACCAATGATCACAAAACTATGACATAATGCGTATTTTGGATAAAAACACATCGTAAACCGGGTTGATTGGCGGAAAATGGGAGAGGCCTTTGCCCTGCAGTGGGCATAGTCAGGCTGATGATGATGATGATGATGATGACATTGAAAACATCAATCGCGTATACAAAAGGAGGCAGGGGTTGGGGGTTCGAATCCTGCTCCCTGGTTTTTCCATTTTTGTGTGCGCACACACGCACACACCTCCAAGAGCATATTTAAAGGAGGGTCATGTTGTCCCCTCCCAGACTGAAATAAATCTGGCTACGCCCTATGGTGACCACACGATAGCTGAATAAGGTTACTTACTGGCCTATCACCACGATGAAAACGCAAGAACCCAAGGGCTGCTGCTTATTATCAAAGAGGGGTACGCCCCTCCTGTCAGTAGGCTGGCTACCTGAGGGAAAGCTTTCTCTCTCTTCCACAGAAGTGAGCAGTACAAAACACATTACGCGACACAGCCTCAAATACCGATAAATCCTTCTTCCTGGCCTTTCGGCGATCCCAAGAGGTGGTTGCCACGTAACCAAGGTGCATCTAGACGTCACCAGGACCAGAGACTACCGATTGGTCGAACAAGAACCTGTTTGTCTGCTGGTGGGTACGCGCGGTGCCTGCTCTTCATTGGTGGTGTTCGCTCGGCTCAGGGCGAGGAGAAAATGCCTCCGACCAACGAAGCGTAGTGTAGGAAAGCGTAAAATGAGCGAGCGCCGCTTTTCCATCATGAATGCTGCGCTATCACGGCATCATTTTGAAAAAGCTTTCCGGCTCTCCTTGTGGACTCTCGCACGTACGTGTGCCCTAGTTCGCAGGTACGCGTTAACTACTTAAGAGCAGTACAACCTAAGTGTACTCTAGCGTCTTCAAGAAGCATTCTCACAACTTTGATTATATATGTATTTCAGGACCACGGACATGTGCGTCGAGGGCGCAAAAGGCAAAGAAACTGCTACTGAAATAGCTACACTCAACAGATCAGTGCGGCCGCCTGTAGTCTTGATGTGCTCGCTTAAGTCCGCTTGTATTTCTGTCCATCCCCCTCTTTTCTTCTATCTCTCTTCGCGCTCCTTTATCCTTCTTCGCGGTTAAGGGTGGCAAACCGCACGTGCGTCTGATTAACCTTCCCTGCTTTTCCTTGTTTTTATATTTCTCACTCTCTAATGACTAGCTGCAGGGCATCATAAAAACTTCATTTACTCATTCAAATAAGGTATAATTTAATAAATAAAAAATACGCTGCAAACGGGTCACAAAAAACAAGGATAAGTCCTTGTACTTCAGCTCCTTATTTCCCAGCCCATTCATTTTTCTTCCTCTATTGCATCTTGGGTGCTGTAGTGGATGGGTTTAAGTAATTTTGACCACCCGGGGTAGATTAATGTAAACTGACATGGCACACCGTACGCGGGTCTCTACTCTTTCGCCGATTGCGAAATGCGACCACTGCGGCCGGGATCGAACCCGCGTCTTGAAGGTGAGTAGCCGAACACCATAGCGACTAGACCACCGCGGTAGCAAGTAGCACTTGTAAAGCACCTCGATGTCATCACGAACAATTAGAGCGCCCTCGTGCGGTTCTTACCACCATCAGCCACTGTGGAGAGCCCTACCCTGAAGTTTACTTATGAAACACGTTTGCAGCTTTAGTTAAATATGAAATGCCAAAAAATCGCTCTTGCAGTCTGTCTTAAGGATTTTACTGCTGATGTTCGTAGGCAGAACTTGTCCCGCGCGTGACCAGTTTTCCGAATGATCGCAAAAATAAAATAAACAATGAAGAAATGAGTATTCAATAAAAATGCGTGAATGCTGCAGCACTCCGGACTACTATCGAAAAAAAGAAAAACGAGCCGTCTGCTTTGAACTTGTCTTTTTAGTCATGGTCATACACTGCGCTAGCGCAGCAAATGAAATTCTCATTGGACGTCATTTCGCATACTCACCCTGCGGCAAGAGCAGCGCGGAAAGCGCTATGGCAAGCATGGCTCACAATGGCAGCAGTGCTGAGGTCTCACTGCAAAAAGCCCTTCTTATATACGTGCAAATAATGCAGGTATGACCGCAATTGACCGGAAAAAAGGTACAATTTCACCATAGCAGGTTAGAAATATTTTATGACTGCTTGAATGCCAATTTTAACGACATTATGCCAGCTGCTTGAACATTGTAGAACTTTTTAAAGTGCATAATAGAACTAAAAACCTGACTTGGAGGTTGGTGTATTCATCAACATAGGTCACCGCCCATATAGTTCATGTCCACTATAGGACGAAGGCCTCTACGAATGGTCTCTAGATCATCCTATCCCGTTGCCCGCTAATTCAATTTCGTCCCTGCACATGTCTTCCGAATTTTATCGCTCCATCTAACTCATCTTCAGCCTCTCTTCCCTTCTCTTGATGCCCACTGCGTTGTTCTGACTGACCACCAGTTGTCTGTCCTATGGATGAAGTGGTAGGACCCAGGTCCACTTCTTTCGTTTCCATATCAGGTTTCATATCAGGCACTGCATGGTCACCAACCTTTCCTCAAGTAATTTTTTTTGTCACTCTCGAAGTTTCAGCCCATAATATTTTAAGTGGAAGTATTCAATAACCCTATTGATTTCATTTTGGCGACTTGTACCATTTTTCCATCATAATCTTGTAATGCCAGCTATATGCGTTCGAGCAAATCCTTATCCTATGGTGAATTTCCTTTTGATAAATATGATCCCTGTTAGTAGTTGGCATAGGCATACATATTCCTGTAAAGATGCTAAGATTTGGTTGTCAATCGCAATTTTTTTTCTTTTACTGGGCCTATTAATCATTACCTTTGTGTTCAGGAATTTTCATTTTAGTCCTATGTTAATGTTCTGTCGGAGTAAGTTTTGAATTATTTTGAAATAGATCATCATTATTGGGGAAGAGCCCTATGTCATCTGTAAATCTTAGGTTGCTAAGATATTCTGCGTCTACCTTTCTTTGTGGTTCCTCCCACTGCAATCTTTTGAATACTTCTAGGCAAATAGTCAACAAGTTACTTGAGCTCGTAAATACAACAAACAAATTCATATGGGGTTTGTAAACAACAAAAACATTCGGGAGCCCGTTCCCCAAACGCAGAAATGGGCTCATGCAAAGCTTGGTGTTGGCGCGCATAACGTACTGCTTTTACTTTCCTTCTTTCTTTCTTTCTTTCTTTCTTTCTTTCTTTCTTTCTTTCTTTCTTTCTTTCTTTCTGTCTTTCTGTCTTTCTTTCTTTCTTTCTTTCTTTCTTTCTTTCTTTCTTTCTTTCTTTCTTTCTCTCTTCCTTTCTTTCTCTCTTCCTTTCTTTCTTTCTCTCTTTCTTTCTCTTTCTATCTTTCTTCCTTCTTTCTTTCTTTCTCTTTTTATCTGTTTATTTCTTTCTTTATCTCTTTCTTTCTATCTTTCTTCCTTCTTTCTCTCTTTCTTTTTTTCTTCATATGTTAGCGGCCGTCCACGGAACGGTGTTCTTTAGGGCTGAATTGGCATGGACGTCTTTCTTGTTCCTTCGAGAGTTCGTCAGCCTGTAGAACGGCCCAAAACAAGAAGCCCATCGCGCAACCATCCGAAAGGCGGTATAGGAACTCCGTTTTTTTTCGAAGTAGACATTTTCCTAAAAAGTCCTAATTCCGGATATTCACCATACACGTTCTCCAGGCTCCAGCAGGTCGCTTTTACTCCGCCACCGCGAAATGTTTTAATGAAGCGCTGTGGCAAGCGCACTGCTGTCGAATTTTTTTTTCATCGTCGCTATAACCCACGCGCTGGTAGAACGCATTCATGTGAATCAGTTTGGTTCACATTGGTGAAGCGCGGGCGTGTTATAGTGCTCAAGGCACTAGCTTTCGGGCCCGCGGGACCCATAGCCCAAGAAATAAAATGTCTTGTTTTATTCATTATTTATACAGTGCATGCCAGATGTGGGTCAGGAGGGTTTATTGTTTATGATGCGAGTTTTTGGAATACTATCACCAGCTGTACAGGCCAGTCAATACAAGCTTCACTTGAAAAGCATTCAACTCAATATAGATACCAGCACTTTTGCAGGCATCCCTTCGTGAAGGAATATTTCCAATAAGTACCACAGCTGACACCTGCAGGCATTTCACACCTACCCAGAACCTGCTGGAGAAAAACGCGCACAACACTGAAGGAAAATGCGCTCACTTAAACGCACGGGATCCCTTTAACGTTCTTGTCTGCTTCCCTGAAAATAATGAAAGGCTAAACTTGGCAAGCAATATCAACAAAGATTAGCACCGAAAAATCTCCGCATCACGCACCTTGCAGCTGACAATGATGTCGAATGAAATTAGTTAAGCTAAGGGTTTATATGATAGCGTGGACACTACGGCATGTCATATAGAACTATAAAAATAAAATTCAATATTATCAGTGGAAACTAGTATAAACGTAAATAAGCATAAACGATTCGGCCAACTGAAATTGATTGTTTTGTTTGAAGCGCAGTGTTGCAATTTTAGAGAAAATCCTTAGTTGCCTCATCAAACGAGAGAAGTGACCGTCGGTGTCAACAAGAACGGTGCAAAAAGTCACGTGATCAGAAATTACGGCTTGTTGGCCACACAATGTTACGTCTTCATGACTTACCATGATCATCAAAATTTGTGACGCCATATTGGCGTCATTCTGGCGTCGCTACGAGGTCACATCAGTTTACATGACGTGATGAGGTCATATCACATGAAATATTCGCATAGTCAGAACTGCGCCGGTCCTGAAGAATGTACAATACCAGGTAAGGTGCAGAACGATTGAGAAGGTGGTAGGCAGATGATTGGGAGGTGCTTTCGCACTCCGCTGGACATAGTAAGGCTCCGTGTTTTCGAAGTTTATTTTTCTTGCAATTCGGAGGGTATTTTTAGGAGTTTATTTTTTGAGGAAGTTCGTCGTTTATCGGAGTTTATTTCTCGGAAATCCCCAATTTTCCGAAATTCGGTGTTTAATTTGGCATTATAAGTTGTTCGAATGTCATCTTATTAGTTTTATTTCCAATGAACATGCGTTGCATTGTTGCTGATACTCCTGTTTTTCCATCCTTTCATTTTTTCTCGCTTCCTGTTCATTTACCCTGTTAATAAGGTTCTAGATGTACATTACTGTAAACTCGCCAAAGTGTACTTTAGGGGGGAGCAGGAGCTAGTCAAGATGTTTCTTAGTTTTTTCTACCAGCCCCCCTTCATTGTCTTGATGGAAAATAAATGACTTTCTTATTATTATTATTATTATTATTATTATTATTATTATTATTATAATTATTATTATTATTCGGTGTTTAATTTGGTATTATAAGTTGTTCGAATGCATTAAGCGCTTGAAACCTTCCTTATCATGTGGCCCAGATGGCATCCGCTCCGCCATAATAAAGGCTTATGGTAGTATATTTGCCCCAGTACTCATTACAATATTTAATAAGTGTCTGAAAACTTCCACATTTCCCAGCAGGTGGAAAACTGCGCGTGTTTTTCCAGTATATAAGCCGGGCAGCAGAACTGATGTTTCTAATTATCGCCCGATTTTTCTACTGTGTGCCACATCAAAGATATTTGAGCTGGCTCTTCACAACATATTGTATTCTAGCGTGAAAATTTCATTGATTCCTAATCAAAACGGGTTTCTTGCTGGCCGCTCAACTACCACAAATCTTGCCAGTTTCATGACGCAGATCTCCTCACCTATTTCTCAGAGAGGACAGGTTGACGTAGTCTACTGTGACCTGAGCAAGACTTTTCACGTAGTCAGGCCACTCACTGATGCTAGTTAAACTTGCACACTTTGATGTTGACTCGTCTATTGTGAATCTCCTGCATAGCTATCTGCTTACTTGATCATGTTACGTTGCCGTAAATGACCAAACGTCTTCCTTATGTAAAGTGACTAGTGGGGTCCCTCGAGGGTAGGTATTTGGCCCACTCTTATTTTTAATTTACGTTAATGATGTTTCTTTTGCAGTTCGTTATTCTTCTTTTCCTCTTGTACGCCAATGACATCAATATATTTAAGGAAATTTATTCAATTAACGACTGCCGCGTGCTGTAGTCGGATCTGTGTTCTTTCTCCGAATGGTGCAACGACAATAACCTTTCCCTGAATACCTCAAAGACCAAATTCATGAGTATATCGCACAAAAAATGTATCGTGTCTTTTCCCTACTCTGTCAATACCGTTTAGTTATGTAAAGTTTATGAGATCAGTGATCTTGGTGTTTTTGATAGCACGTTAAATTTTTTCTGCTCACACTAAACGTGCTGCCATGCGGGGCCTTCGTTCTCTCGGCTGTGTTTACAGAATCTTTCGAGAATTTAGTTCTCCTACAGCCTTCCACAAATTGTACACCGCAATATGTCTTCCTCAACTTGAGGATACATCTGTGATCTGGAATGGCGTTGCTAAATCCAGCAGTAACGTCATTGAGCGAGTCCAGAAAAAATTCCTAAGCATTTACAACCATCGTTTTGCTGGAAATGACTCTGGGTCTTGTTCTAACACTGCTGGTTTATTATCATTACCATCACTTTGCTGTCGACGCAATCGCGCTGACCTGTTATTTCTTCACAAGCTAGTTCATGGTATTATATACTGCTTTTTACTTCTCAGTTGTATTAATTTTTGAATACCGCATAAGTCAACCAGACATGTACCTGCCAGCTTCTTCCAACACTCTACCGTTCACAGAATACAAAGTTCCTATAATGTTAACTTTCTTGATCTTGATGTTTTTCATTGTACACAGTCATTCTTTTAATATGAGCTATGCACTGTCTTAACATATATTTGCACAATGTATAAATTCTTCCCTTTTCCGTCTTTCAGGAAGCCTTCTGCATAGTTGTGTATATTACACATTACTTTTCACTCCCATTCCATGATTCTTGTGTTGTCTTTTTATTCTTCCCCCTTTGCGTTCATTTCTTTTTCCCTATGTGTTTTCGCTCTTTTTATTTGCTGTCTCTTTCTGAAGACTCTCTGCATTGTATTGTTTATTTTTTTTGTTTTAATTCTGCGTGCGCCTGCACAAAGACCTTATGGTTGTTCCTGGGCACGTTAAATAAATGATTGATTGATTATTACATTATTATTATTATTATTATTATTATTATTATTATTATTATTATTATTATTATTATTATCAATACTCCGAAAACTTAGATGAAGTGATAACTCAAGACGAAAACATGTGAACTCACTGAGTGTACTTTAAATGTCTGGAAGGTTTGAACGCCCAAACACATATACATACACGTACACATGCCTGAATACAAAAACAACTACGTTTGTCCGCATTACAATTTTAAAAGTTGTTGTAATAGACGCAAGCATACTTCACGAGGTCGCTGCCATGGATAGGGGGTGCGCTCTGTTCGATTGATGATTGTCAACTTTGAAAATGCCCTTTTACAGTCGGAGCTTATCGGATAAATAAATATTTCTAAAAAATTCATCCCAGCGAGTGTTTATTGGATCTTTTGAGATTTATCCGAAACAGGGAGCCCTAGACACACGATCGGCCGACAGGAATGTTTCTGATGATTGGTATGGCTTTTCGCAAGTCCACTTTGCTCCGCGTTTCACCTCATGTAAAGCACAGTCAACATCGTCGAGCACAAACTGGTCGCTTCAAGTCATTTGGCATTGCAGCACGCGGCTTTAGTGCCTAGCGGCAGGCATGGCGCCTCGTGCGCCGCACCCTTCAGCTTCGATGTAGTGCACAAAACATTAACAGCGCGAAAAAAAAAGCGACTGTCGAAGCGAGGGGACTCACCCAAGCGCCGTCTACTTGCATCGTCCTTCGTTCATTTTTTACGCGCTCTTTATGTCTCGTCCAATGGAGCAGCGACTGACCCAGTTATTTACGTATGTAAGTTTGATATAGTGCTATTCAACCAGAATACCTCTTGGCACCCAACACTCTAAAACACCCAACGTTCCTTGCGCTTCAGTTGCCTTCAGATTTGTGCTTCTCTGCAACCCAAGGAGCGGTAGCCTATTATAAAAAAATGAAGGGATCCTGGACAGGTGAATACAATCTGATTGCCAACATAAATATGCGCAGAACTGTAAATAAGGCACACACGCCGGTTACGTTTCAAGAGCCGCTAATCGCTCATTTTAACGGCTCAGGTATTGGTGGCTGAATATTACATGTGGGGTATTTTCTTACGTCAAATCGGAGACATTCTCGGAGGTGCGCTTTTTCTTGCATTGTGGTTTGTTCAGATTATTCCAAAAACGAAGTGCAAGAAGTGAACAAAACTTTTTGCTGCCATTTGCGATTGAAGTACAGGACCACATGCTACATGACCGATAAGAATTTCTTACGCCTCGTTGATATACAAAAGAAAAAGAATAGAGCCGGACACCAAATGAAGTCGGCATGCAGGAAATGAAACCAGTGGCAGTGCACAGGAGTGAGTCTTAAAAATTTTCGTTCCGCCTATAATTGTACGTCTTCGGTATTCGCGAAGCGTAAGACAGAAAATGATACGGGACAGTAAGAATGAAATCAAGAAAATATACCTCACAGAAAGTAAGCCAAACAGCAAGATCTGCGGGTGTAAGGGACCTAGAGGTACTTTGCAGGAGCTTCCGACATTGAATAATACGTTGGGTGTTTTCAAACGAAAATATATTGTTATATTCCAGACACGGAACATCAGTAGCGAAATGAGTTGTAAAAGCTGAAGTTTAAAACTCGGACACAAACTGCCTAGAGCATACCTTTATGTATCATGGCGATTTGCTGTGAAGTTTGACCCCGTTAACCACTCAGTATTTTTTTGAGACGACAATCCGAAGAGGAGGCCGAATTCTCCTCCCGCTGTACGCTACGCGTATTGAGGCACTCATCAATATATGTTGCGTTTCTCTTTTATTCTGTGTTCAACTTTAAAAAGCTTTACTGTGCCTTAATCTACAGCAATTTTAGCAAGTGTCGCGCAAATATCGAGAGCGCCCACGACGCAAAACGATGATAAGCCTGAGAACATGCAAGCGCCAACATTTCTTTCCTAAAGTAAGTTGAGCATTTGACTAATCTCGACAGAGCTTCCGCCGGCGAGCACGCGATACGGGGAATGTGTAATAATGTCAGATCACCTAAACACAATTACCGGTGAAAAATGAAAGTTAAGGGCTGCCAGTCAGAGATCATGTACTTATATCAGCACCAAGGCATAAAATACCGCATGCACGGGCGCACTCACTCACGCACCCCCCTCCCCACACACACACGCGCGCTCGCTCACACACATACACACATACACACACACACACACACACACACACACACACACACGCACACACGCACGCACACGCACACACGCGCGCGCACACACACGCACACACACACACACACAAACGTCTTCACACAACCCACAACCACACAAACAAACATAGTAACACGAAACACCACATAGACCGCTTGGCCTATTCAGTCACACAGATACAGAATGGTATCTATAGCGACGACATCTTGACCTGCCTTTCAGTCGAGGTGGAAATATTGCTTTTTAGCATAATTCAATTGTACTGGACCGCAATGGCCAGTGGGGATGGGGCTTACAAGGAAGCGGACAACTGGTTTGTCATAAAAGCCTTTGTTCCGGTGCTGTCCCCTGTGTTCTCGCTGTCCCGCTCTACCATCAGAGGGCTTGCTGAAGTGAGGTTTAAGTCAATACATCGAGAAAGCGGTTGGTCACGAGATGGCTGCGCAGGGATGACGTCAACGTCCACGGTTTCAACCTGTAGAGGAGCCGAGTCGTCAGGCACATGAGAGACAAAGCTTGGGTCAAGGTCCTCAGCATGGCCAATGCACTCATCGTGGTGCAAGTTTGCTGGACAAGGAAACATGTTGGAAACATAAAGTGCGCTGACACCCTGTCGGATGGTAAAGAGGGCAAAAGGAAGTAACAAGGGGTGACGGTGAGGAGCAAGCTTAGACGGCGTGAAAAGAACTGTAGAGTCGAAAAACGAAGCGCAGGAGATGCCGACAAGAGCGGAAGAGAAAGGATGAATGGTAGTGTCCGTGGCGACTAACACTCGATTAGAAGCGGCAGAAGAATCTTCAGAAATGTCACCACCAAAAGGGATACAGGGAAAGTTCTGCGCGCACGCAATCGATAACGGCATGATGACATGACAAAATTATAAACTTTGATGGAAATGGATGGGGAGCTTTTAGGCAGCACTAAACTGATCTGGTGATCTGAACTCGCCTGTTAGTACAGGCATTTTTGAAAAGTGAATTCCTATTATCAGCTAGCCCTCCAGTGTGTGGGTCACTGGAGTTTCAACAACTGATAGAACGCTTAGTTCCTAGAGGTTGATTTAAATTTAAGATTAACCGTTACGCGAGCCAGAAGAGTGGTAAGTTGGGCCAGTTGGTAATGATCCATTATGTAACTGCGCAAAAACGGACGGTGACACAAAAGAAGAGAAGGCACAAACAGGCGCAGACTATCAACTGAAGTTTATTGCGGGAACAGGGAAATATATAAAGGGCAAAAGGGAGGGAGAAAAGGCAAGAGGGTATCCATATCAACAAAAAATCAAGGCCACATCAACCATAGCACGTGCGTTATACAAAACCTAGATAACTGAGCTCTTTTGTCATGCAAAGCAACAGAGGGCACACTGACGCACGACTCAGATTCCCTGTGAATGTGCGCAGCCTCAATCAGTTCGCGCGCTCTTTGATTCTTATGTTTGAACAACACAGTAGCGTCATTAAAGAGCGGTGTGCAGCCACATTTATTGCAATGCGTTACCAGATGAAGTCCAGAATGGGCCTTTTCAGAGAATTGTAATGTTCTCGAAGTCTCGACATTTAGACAACGTCCTGTTTGTCCCACGTATACGCGATTTCACGACAGAGGTGTATGGAATAGACAACACCGGTGACACAAGATACATAATTATGAACGTGATTAACATTGCACTTGTCCCGCTGGACATTGTGTCGATTATAGCCACACGTCGGTTCTACTTTGGCACATAAAGTGGATAACTTGTTCTTTGCAGAAATTACCACTTGGACGTCATATCGTGACGCAACCTTTTTTAGGCGGTGGGTGAAACCATGCACATATGGAAGAACAGCAAATTTCTTGCGCTCTGCCTTCTCTGCCAAGCTGCAATCATCAGCACCTTTTTTTTATTTTTCTTAACCAACTTCTCGGAAACCTTTAACAATACATCCCGTGGGGAAACCTGCTTGTCTCAGTTTTTTCACCTGCCCCGAAAAACTGGTTTCAACCAAATGAGTGCAGGATTTATTCCAGCGCAGAGCTAAAGCAAGAGAGGGCAATAGGCGTTTTTCACCAGTTTCGTATGGCCCGATTTGTAGTTCAACACAGGTTTGACCGACCTGGGGGCAGTTCTCGCCTGAGCATGTCTGTTGGTTCTACGCCCCCAGGTCGGTCAAACCTGTGTTGAACTACAAATCGGGCCATACGAAACTGGTGAAAAACGCTATTGCCCTCTCTTGCTTTAGCTCTGCGCTGAAGAAATCCTGCACTCATTTGGTTGAAACCAGTCTTTCGGGGCAGGTGAAAAAACTGAGACAAGCAGGTTTCCCACGGGATGTATTGTTAAAGGTTTCCGAGAAGTTGGTTAAGAAAATAAAAAAAAGGTGCTGATGATGGTTGCAGCTTGGGCAGAGAAGGCAGAGCGCAAGAAATTTGCTGTTCTTCCATATGTGCATGGTTTCACCCACCGCCTAAAAAAAGGTTGCGTCACGATATGACGTCCAAGTGGTAATTTCTGCAAAGAACAAGTTATCCACTTTATGTGCCAAAGTAGACCGACGTGTGGCTAATCGACACAATGTCCAGCGGGACAAGTGCAATGTTAATCATGTTCATAATTATGTATCTTGTGTCACCGGTGTTGTCTATTCCATACCTCTGTCGTGCAATCGCGTATACGTGGGACAAACAGGACGTTGTCTAAATGGCAGACTTCGAGAACATTACAATTCTCTGAAAGGCCATTCTGGACTTCATCTGGTAGCGCATTGCAATAAATGTGGCTGCGCACCGCTCTTTAATGACACTTCTGTGTTGTTCAAACATAAGAATCAAAGAGCGCGCGAACTGATTGAGGCTGCGCACATTCACAGGGAATCTGAGTCGTGCGTCAGTGTGCCCTCTGTTGCTTTGCATGACAAAGAGCTCAGTTATCTAGGTTTTGTATAACGCACGTGCTATGGTTGATGTGGCCTTGATTTTTTTGTTGATATGGATACCCTCTCGCCTTTTCTCCCTCCCTTTTGCCCTTTATATATTGCCTTGTTCCCGCAATAAACTTCAGTTGATAGTCTGCGCCTGTTTGTGCCTTCTCTTCTTCTGTGTCACCGTCCATTTTTGCGCAGTTACATAAGCGAGCCAGAAGGCTACATGCACTCTCAGGCATGGTGTAAGAACATTCAGGTGTTGACAGTGCGCACGCCTGAGCGGCCAAAGTATGTTCGGCTACTACCGACGCACTCTGCTGCGAGGCATTAGATGGCGCCGCTGCCAACGCAACGAGCGAAGCGAAGCGATGCTAGCGACTTGAAATCCATCCGCCTCCCCAACATTTTCGTTCGTATTGGTGCGAGTAACACTCAATGCGCGAAGGAAGTTTGTTCTTTCAGATTTAAATGAAATGTGTACCAGGTTTAAGGTTTCGCTGACATGAAAATGCCTCGTGCAGGGTGTGAATGTCGCGAATACGGATCGATCGGGCCGCACTATAGGCCGAATCAAGTTCCGCTAGTTCATACTAGTAGTTTCGTCTGTCCAAGGCATTCATCGATCCAAAGCCAGACAGAGATACGAGGAACTTTATTAAGGTCCTGAGGAGCCAGCCAGTTCAGTCCCTTGCTAGTTGTCGGCTAATCCCATGTTGGAGCCTGGAGGCCATGCATCTGCGCTCTCTCACGGGCACTCTGGACTGCCTTCAACTGGTCTTCCCATTTTTGAGCTCGTGATGGCCATCTCCCAGTACTGGCTGTTGCTTAAGTCCTGTAACACAGAGCACTGCCAGAGCATGTGGGCTAAAGTACAGAAATCTTCCCCGCAATTCGGGCAATTAGGATCTATCTCTATGTCGAGTCTGCTAAGGAAACCTCTCGATGGGTACGAACACGTCTGAAGCATCTTGAGCGTCGAAGATTCAAAGAAAAATAATTTTAAGGTACATTAGCCAGCGTGCAATCTTTCCGTCAAAATATTTCCGGGCCACAGCGACCGAATTTTGGTTGGAGCGAAATGCAAACAACACCCGTGTGTTTAGATACAGGTGCTTGTGAAACATCACCGGGTGGCTAAAATTAGTCAGGAGGCCTCCACTACGGTGCACAAATTGGTCCTCTGCCCTGCAATTCTTCGTTGTTTTGCGCTAAGTGATAGTATGTTTTTTAGTCAATACGAAAAAAAAAATAATAAACGGATCAACGGCGCGGAAGATGCAGGCCGTGTGCAGAAATATGCTCTGTGAACAAACCGATTGTCATAAAAACTAACCGGCCTCCGCTTTCTGTTGGGTCAGTCTTCCCACTTGTTTTCGTGGTAACGCGTCGGCGGTTGTAAGAAAATCAAATAACTATGCCAAGGCTCCTCCGTATACACGTATATGCGTGGATGAGCCTGTGGTGCTGCTTTTACCTTTCGCCGCGCCCGTGAAGTCTGGAGCTTGTCTCGACACTCGCCGACTCCGCGCTGTATTTATCCGGCGGGGCCTCGGCACTGCGTCGCTACCGGCTGGTAATGCCTGCCGAGAAGACAACAAACCTATCCGATCCACGATTTCAATCTGACTCTGGGCAGAAATCGGCAACGGATTCTTTTCACAAGTAAGTGATCATTCTTGATTATGCCATACCGGTTGCGTGCGCGGAACGCATCGCACTTACCGGCAACGGTCTAGATCGTGTTGTCTATTGCGCGCACGATATGCACCGCGAGCCACGGCTTGGGCGTCAGCTCGCCTGGGCTTTGTGACCACCTGGAAATTGCCCGCCATTGCCGTCGGCCGCGCGGACACTCGTTCATCGAGGGTTCGCCGCAGTGATCAGTTGCGGGCTCACGATATTGGGCAGAGGCCTCGCCGCTGCGCTGCGACTCGTCCAAAACTCATTGAGGGGACCGGCAACGATTTCAGCGGTATGCCACGCGCGTGAAGTGCACCAGCATCAGCTGTGCTTCGGAACCTTATCGAAGTTGGTCGCGATTACCGTCGGCTCCCCCGTCGCTCGCTCGCAAGCAGATCGCCGCCGGTCGTGGCGGCGACCCCACGTTGGCTCAACGAGCTCGAGGTTCGTAGGCGGCAGCGGCGGCTGACGGGCTTGCTCGAGATGTAAGACGGTGATCGCAGAAAACTCACCGAATCATTGGCAGGGTGGCGACAGCTCGGTGTGATGGCTGCGGCGGCCGCTCTTCAGCTGTAGCGCTATGTGGCTCGAAACGGGCCTTTGATGATGTATGACATCACGGTGAAATGATTTGCATGCCATATTTTTTACGACATGTGCTTGTATTTCATTTTGCACGTGTTTGATCCGCGCGTGCGCTTTTATGCTCTGTCACGTGTGACTAACTATTTGCCAGGTTTTTGTGCCTTGCAGGATGCAGCCGTTCTCCACACCGTGCTGAATGCTCTGTGCGCTGGTGCGTGCAATATCAATCATTGTGGTGTGCGCGCCGAAGAGCGAGTGCGCCTGTGTGTGCGGCGGTGAAAGAAGACGACGAGGACGCTGAGGCACGCGCAAGAGTGGCGTGAACACGAGGAGTGGCGTGCGGAAGAACAAAAGGAAGTGGAATACGGTGTGAGTCGTTCGATGCAGTCGGTAGGCCGGACCCGTGTATCGTGCCTCAGCGTTGCGGTCCACGAGTTGAGGCTGCGGGCTTCACGTGGCCGCCAACGTCCTCCGTCTCCGAACGCTTCGTAACCGCAAGCATCAAGATCCATAGTCAGTTCCCACGAACTTCTGGCAACCGCCACGAAGCTTCCCTCTCACCGCTCGGTACTTCACCTCGTCACCATGCCTGAGCACTACGCCTAGCTCAACGCGATGAACAGTGAAGTGGGCGAGACTGCGTCAACCTAGAGCATATGACTTCTTTTAGATTATGGACGCTAATTGGCATACCCGTGTTTTTTCTGTTTCTCTATGGTTTGTTTTAGTGTGTGTGTGTGTTCTTGTATGCATAAACTGTCGTTCCAAAACCTGCAGGAAGCCTCATTGGTCCGCGTTTACGTCCGCGCTCCCAGCCATTACATCACAAAGACGAAACAAAACGAACCGTTCTCATTACAATGGCGTCCAACGTGGGGCCCGTAGACTCAACTTGTAGACCACAACGCTCGCGTACCGCAGTGTTGAACCAAGTAGTTCTTCCTCAATCTATGTGAGATTATGTCCTTAGTATCGCCCATGATTAGTCTCATGGCTGAACATCAAGGAGTGAATCGTACTACAGACCGCCTGCGAGAAGCTTTCTTCTGACCGCGGATGCAAGCGGATGCGATGCGCTTCCTGCGATCATGTGACGGTGAATGTCACAGCGCGAGAACATAGGAAAAGAATTCGACAGAGTAGAAAAGAGCGTTGGTACTGTGGTTGCAGCCCCCCTCTTCAATCAGTGTGCGATAGTGGGAAGGCATAGGTTGCAGCTAACTCGCGAGATTATAGATGGAACTGATAGACGAATTAGGCGACAGCTGCGTAATCTCTCCTTCCCTGGCACTGGCCCGGTTTGAGCGCGATACCCTGGTCGCGCTTAAGGACAATCGTGAACGGGTGTGGTGATAAGAAAAAGAAAAAAAAATTCGCGCTTTTTTCTATTCTGTCCCATTCTTTTGCTATGTTCTTGCGCTGAAACATGCACCATCATGCACCGAGACCAACTAGCCCCAAGCTTCTACACTTGTGATCATGTGACACTTGCCAAAAGATAGCGCCGAAAGGAAAAGCTGACAAAGCATATCTAGGCCAAATTCCAATAATCGACACCCCATTCGAACCAGTTGGCATCGACATAATAGGGCCCCCTTACTCCTCTATCAACTAAGGGAAGACGATATAATCTGGGGGTACTTTATTTTGCTACCAAGTACCCGGATGGTGTGGGGATACCAGAACTTCACGCACGCACAGTCGCAGAGGGTCTTCTTGAAATATTTTGTCGAAATCGGATTTGCAAGGAAGTTCAAACAGACAAGGGCTCCTACTTGGCATCAGACATCATGCAGCAAGTCACCAAGATTCTCTCAGCCAAGATCATGACGACAACTCCTTACCACCCTATGTGCAATGGACTGGTGGAGTGCTTCAACGGCACTCTGAAACATATACTTCGCAAGCTTTGTGCCGAGAAATCAAGATCATGCGAGAGATACGTAGCCCACCCGCTTTTCGCAAATAAAGAAGTACCCCAGGACAGCTCGGGCTTTTCCCCAATTGAGCTTATATATCGGCGATATGTAAAGAGTCCGTTATCAATGCTGAATGAGCTATTGACTAGCGAAGACGTACGGGATGACGTGAAAACAATGTACCAGTACGTCATTGACCTGCGGGACAGACTTGAAGCGACTGTACGGTTGGCTCATGAGAAACTGGCCACTTCTAAGGAGTACCAGGATAGTTACTACGACAAGAGCGCGAAGAACCGGGACCTGAATGTGGGACACAAAGCGCTTCACCTTGCCAACCACACAGAACAAGCTGCTTCTGGAATTGAAAGGGCCTTTCCATGTGGTTGGGAAAAAGAACGAAGTAGGTTTTTCACTGGACCTAGGCAATAAGGTCAATGTCTTTCATGTAAACATGTTGAAGAGGTATTACGAACGCACCTCGGAGAGGAAACGTACCCTGAACTGTGCTTTCATCGCACTTGAAGATAAGTGTGAGCTTGAGATGCCCTGCTTCAATGTTCAGCCGTCTAATGCCGTGTACGAAATTAAGCTCTCTGATTCCCTTTCATCGTCTCAGCGGCAAGATATCAAATCTTTAATAGGAGCATATAGAGATATTCTTTTCGACATAGCCAGCAAAGAAAACGTTGTTGAGTGTCATCTGAAGTTGACTCCCGCTACACCTATCCAAGTGAATCAGTATCCTCTTACGTTTGCACTTAAAGATATAGTTGAAAAGGAAGTGGAAGAGATGCTTAGGCTGGGAATAATTGAAAGGTCGACCTCTCCATACAGTTCACCATGCGGGGTGGTTAAGCCAGACAACTCATTCAAGGTCTGCACTGATTTTCGCAAGATCTACAGCATACTTTAATCCGACGCTGAGCCCATTTTACGGACCGACGTCGTTTTCGCCGAGGTTGGAACCAAGACAGTCTTTTCCAAGTTGGACATGTCAAAAGGATACTGGCAGGTACCCTTATCGAGGGGATCCAATTCAAAAACTTCTCTTATTACGCAGTCGGCATTGTACCAGTTCAAGTTTACGCCATTTGGCATCAAAACAGCACCGGTGGTATCTACACGCCTGATGAGGATACTGCTCCGTGACTTCAACTGGGTGCAGCACTATATAGACGATATAGTTGTCGCAACCAATACGTGGGATGAGCATATAGAAACCCTCAGACAGCTTTTACAAAGAATCAATGAAGCTTGTCTTACTGTAAAGGCACGAAAATACGAGCTTGGTGTCCACAGTGTCTGTTTTCTTGGACACTGTGTTGGTGAAGGACACATTCTTCCGCTGCAGACAACAGTGGACAAACTACTTTCTGCCTGGCGTTGAGAGATGAAGAAGGAGGTAAGGTCATTTCGTGGGCTAGCCGGCTACTACAGAGACTTTATTCCATTGTATGCGGAGGTAGCCGAGCCACTAGAAAGCAAGAACGAAACAAGGTTGAATGGGCACGCGAGAGGGATGCAGCATCAGAAGGCTTATGCCGTGCTCTCGCCACGACACCAATATTGAGAGCGCCAGATTTTTAAATGCGAAGCATTTCTTTGCGTACTGCAGACACTTTGAGCGTTTCTATCTACGATTCTTTCTTTCCTTCTTTCTTTCTTTCTTTTTCTTTCTATCTATCTATCTAGCCGCCTACGTCTGGGTGCTCTAGTGACCACCTCCTTAACTTCGGGCAGACCAAAATTAGTATGGGAGGGTAAGAGAGCTGCACGATTCTGACTGTCTGGTCATGACATGAATAACGTAAAAATTCCGTTGCGTGCGACGTCAAACCCTTTCCTCCAGACACGTGCGGCACATACCCATATACCACGGGCCGCGGGTGTGCGCCACAGGTGTTTGACAGTTTATATCTACCGAGGAACGGTGATAACAGACATTGGTAATTTAAATGCCAGAGCATTAAGAATAACAGACATCGGCAGCGTTGACCCGACGAATGCAAAGAATATATGTTATGGTCCCAGCAGGATTCGAACTCAAGCATCCTGCGTGGCAATCTAGTATTCTCTTGCAGAGCCACGCCAGGTTTCGGGACTCCTTTGGAAAAAGACGCTATGCAGGCGTAATGTTAGTGAAACGTCAATTGTAGTTGCAGTGCTGCCAAACTACTTTTGTAAACATTACATGTGTAATCCAATGATACATGTGTCACGTCGGGTTAGCGTCAGTTGTAGTTAAGTGCCATCCACTGAAGTTGGTCTATGTATAGCCCTATTCAGGACTACCATCCTCGCAAGCAAAAGCGCTAGATTTCAGCTTACCGCTTCTGGTGTTGGTAGTACCCATGTTATTTTGGCATCGTTACGCAACTGTAAACAATTGGTTATATGAAACATATGCAACAGTTCAACACACATGTCTGTGCTTATAACATTTATAGAGATGTTTATCGTAATTTTGTAACGTTTGGCTCAACAAAATAATTACACCACAGTCGCGTTCCCTCCGCATGCTTCGCATGACATCCATTCCCATGGTACGTGTGATCTGCCGAATTTTCGAAGACATTTGTATGGGACATTTTACAGAGGGCTGGACCTGTACAGGACATTTTACAGAGGATTCACTGAAAGGTCGCAGAAGCTTTATATTTATGGAGAAAAAATAAAATATTCTATTATCTTTTCGTTTTTCTTTTTGTATTCCATCCGTGTGTTTGTTTATTGCGCTGTAGTGCACCATAATAATGTACCACCAAGCCCAATTCGCCACTTTAATCAAATTCATTATCTCACTTTGGCCTTTCGTTGTCTTATAGACTGCGAGAGCAGTGATACACGTATGACCAAATATTTGTTTGCGTTTTTTTCACGCCACTTGTTGGTCACCGCAGAAAAGGAACACGTGTGAAGGTATTGAGCCTGGTGGAGAAACCCTAGAAAATTATCCTTGGGGTCTAACGGATCATTTGAACCAGGGTATAAATGTTCATCCGAATGGAGCATTTTAGTGCACCGACTGTTCGTCTGACGAGGTGCAACTGCGGTAACTAACCGTTGCCCTGTAAGGTGCTCATGTCAGACTAAATATTAGTAGATTAAACTGATCTTTGGAGACTAGCAATTGCCCAGGAAGGTGTAAATGTGAGGACTACATGTTAGTTCATTGACGTCATCTGTGAGGGCTAGCAGTTAGACACAGTGCCGTTAGTTTTTAAAGGTAATAATGGTTGTGGCAGTCCCATTAGTCCCCAAACAGACAAACCACACAACTTTGTAACGGCCTAACGCCCTTTTGCGTTATAGTGTACGCAAAGAAAGCGAACTTACACCCCCTTTTTGCAAAATATTATGTGGACAAAGGCTGTTTTGGTTGCCTGATATTACTTGAATGGTGCAAAGTGGTTTTGAGTGTACCCTCGAGTGCCTTTCAAGGTAGTGCTTTTTAAAAGATCGGGCGCATTACCTTTCCAACTCACAAAAAATAATAGTACAGCCACTATTTGGAGCGGCCAATATTATTTCGATAATATTCAAGAGATTCGACGTATTCCACATGGTATATTTGCTGCTAAAGTGAGAGTTTAATTGTTCTATCAATTATAAGTAGCAATTCCTTTAGCTAAGTTTAGAAATAACATGATTTGCCGAAGAAGAAAACAAACATTAAAGGGCACCTGCAACACTTTTCCAAGTAGCCAGGAATTGATTCACTAAAGGAGCTTATTGCCTCAGGAATCGACCACCGCAAAAATTTTTAGAATCAGTCTAGTGCACTGTAAACAACTTTGCACACTTATGGGGGCTTCAAGCAAGGAAAACACCCTTTTATCTAAGCAAAATTTGCAAAAATAAGGGTGCAAGGTTGTTTTCCTTCTACAAATAGTCTTTAAAGGGTGATGTTGTAGAAAAAACACCCTTTTGGGTTATCGAAACACCCATGGCCCACACAACAGCGCGCCAGATGATAAAAAGTCGTTGGATATTAGGAGAGTTTAGATTAAAAGATATGTCTCTTTTAGAGGTACATACAAGCATACCATAAATTTCCGTCTATTTTTTAATGTTTACTCTTCATTCTACGGAACACGCTCTCTTCTGTGTACATTCTTAGAACAAAAGGAGTGCATTTACGCCCTTTGCGAGAGTTTTGGCTTGTCCCGCTGGGCACTCCTTTTTACAGGGTGAAACTACTCTCGTTTGAGAGAGGGTGATCCGACACCCTCTCATAGAGTACAGTACTCCGTCGCGATAGAGGTGAAGGCACTCCCATCAAGGGAGTAAAGCTGGCACATTGAAATAGCTTTGGTATAAAATTAATCTAGCGCAAAAAAAAGAAAAAGACAAATTCATACACGCACACGTCCACGCAACGAAACCACGTAGAGCGCTCGCAACTAAAACACGTTGATTGAAACAGAACCTCCCCGCTGTTTTGAGGGGAGATGTAAATGCAGGCGTTATGTTTGAAGCGTTTCGATACACTGCTAGTCGAAAAAATTGTAGGACACTTTGTACATTCCAAAGTTTGTTCGGCGAAAACTTGTGGCCATTCGACTGACTATCCCATGTCTTTTTTCTTTTACACTCTCAGTGTGATGGCACACAAACGGAATGTGTGCGTGTTTTTTTTTTATTTTTTACCGCGAATCGCAGCGAGACGCAAGACGAAAGGTACGTTCACACTTGAGAAACGAGAATTTTCTAAACTTTAATGAGCCTCTCAGGCATCTCTGTTCTTTGAAACAGACATTTATGCATGCCAACAAAAACTAACTAATGCACTACATGGGTCAGAGTGTGCAGATTTGTTGCCCGTTGAAAAGATTTGTTATGCTCCCAGAACTTTGTTGCACATGTGTGCTTCGTTATTTTAAGTTTTCTTTTGTAGCCAGCACTTCTACATAAGGTCTCTTTAACGTCTGTGAACTGCAAGGCATTGAGTAAAATATTTAGCCAAATATGAAAATTTCTTTCTGCTTCCTTACGTTTCTATATGTCGAAGGTGGCCACTGCGACAGCGAATCCGATGGTGGTGTTTTCGGGCGCAGCAAGCTGGAAAACTTGATCACAGCCAATAAAATTGGAATTCCCAGAGACGCTGAGATAGGCAACATTGGTACCATGCCTTTTTTTTGTGGGAGATGAGGCGTTTCCTTTGAAGACCTTTCTGATGAGGCCTTATTCTCGGAAATGTAAGTCACTACAAACTGACTTAAAACCATTCGTGCTGCTTGTTCTTGTAGTGTCGTTGTCAATTTCTTTTCCTCGCTTTACTTATGCCAGGTTATGTTGTGCATTGCAGCCGTTCCATCCCTGTTCGCCTCCACATCTGATGGTCATCAGACTTTTCAAGAGCAGCACAAGAAACGAATTCTCAACTATCGGCACAGCCGAGCACGAAGAGTTGTTGAAAACGCCTTTGGCATTATGGCTCAGAGGTGGCGTATCCTTCGGCGGCCATTTAAAGTCAAAGGAGAAAACATCCGTAACATTATCTGTGCCTGTGTAACACTACACAACTTTTTGTTGTGCGAGTCTTCTGCATTACGGGCAGCATATTGTCCACCTGGCAGTGCTGACAGCGAGGATTGGCAAGACCGAAGGCAACTGGAGGGCAACTGGAGAGCTGAAGGAAGCAGTGGAAATGCTTTGACCACAATGAGCAGCTAAGGGTGTCACTCAACCAGGTATTGATGATATAAAAATACTGTATATATTATATCCTTGCGCAATACAAAAAACAAGCGTATGATGGTTTGAAATATAAAAAAGAAGCATTATTTGCGCTCAAGTTAATACAGGTGCCACTAAAATATCTTTCTCATGATGTAGAGCATCACTTTTATGCATAGCGTGTTTTTACCTTGAATAATGTGGTTTTGCTCTCAGTGGTAATAACATTGGACCCTCATTCGCTCGTGGGTAGTCTCTTTTAGCCCAAGCTAGAGTGCTTTGCAAAACAAAGTTCATGTGCAGCCGTCAGCACGCTTAATACAATGCTCAACAACCTTGCTGCGCCGGCTTAGAATGATGACAGCGCTAATTAAGTTTACCTGGGTATATGTGCAGCGGCTGACGATAGCTGGAGAACAGCATGATTTGTCTGGTTGACTTGTCTTTCACTTGTGTCTGACCGACGGGGAGGGTGAGCCTTCTATCGACAGCCCCAGCTAATGTCACCTGCTTCAAACAGATCGAATAACACTTTTTGTGTCCAAGGCAGTGCAGGCTAGGCTGCATAGCATGCGTAAGTTGAGCGTGCTGACAACTCCACATCAAAGCAGTTTAAAAGGGGACAAATCCAGCATCAGTATATGCAGAAAATAGTGCTGTTTTGTTCTCCGCTAGCCTCACCTAAGCATGTTGCTCAAAATGATCCGCAAATGTGCACAAGTTCAGTACAGCAACTCTGAAATAATTCGTTTCGCGTGGTATATGAGGAGCTATAGATGTTCGGCAAGTATTAGTGACTGCAAAACTGGCTCATTGATTGATACAGTAGTATGATTACTTGCTGATGCTCTTGACCAAAATGGTGGTGCAGACAAGTGTGCACCATGCATTTATCTTGGACCTTCCTGTCTAACCACAGTTCTCGCTATGCATTGTTACAATTGAGAGCTGAAAATGTTGACGTGGACAAGATAGAAATTATTACTGTAATAGTAACTGTACCAGTGTGCCAACATTATTCTGTCTTGGTCAGCACTTTCAGTCGGAAATCATTCTTGCTGTGCACAACCGATGATCTTAGGCAAAAGCTCACTTGATATGTTTTTCTGTTCTTTAGGCAAGCCTATGATGTGAGAGACAAGCTATGCGACTACTTCATCTATAATGATGGAAGTGTCCCCTGGCAAGAACGCATCATAAGGAAGCCCACATCACAAGCACGTAAGTAGCTTTTATGAACATTTCAGGTACACATACTGTCACAATGTGAACTGCACGGAATTGTGTAGCATAAACTGCATAGCATGCACGGAATTGTGTAGCATAAACTGCTGACGGACTCGTGAGTCGACTCAATCAGGCTCACTCAGACTCGGGTCAACCCACGAGTCTGAGTCCAGCTGACAAACATGTCGGCAAGTTTGAGTCCAAGTGAGTCCGCTTGAGAAAAAGTTTAGTGAGTATGAGTCCAAGTGAATACGGTTGAGAAAATATTTAGCAAGTCTGAGTCCGAGTAAGCCCTGAGAGCGAAATGTATTTCTTGAGTGAGTCTGAGCTAGCTCAAAGTTGTTTTGCCGACCTATGGATGGCACTACATTTTTCTTTTCAGTAGATGACGGTCTGTTCCCTCAGCATAGTGGCTCGACTAGGTCGCAATTCGTTGCCATAGCAAATATGCTATTGTCTTTGCCCTTTACGAAAAGATCCCTGTTTCCTGGACACAAAAAATACGGTTAAACGCTATAATAACGATATGCTAGAAAGCTTCGAAGTACTTCGACGCACATGCCACCATAGGTCGACAAACTCACTCATGAGTCGACTCACTAAGACTCACTCAGGCTCAGATCGAGCCGTGAGTCTGAGTCTGAGTGAGTCCGGGAGAGTAATATTTGGGTGAGTTTGAGTCCGAGTGAGCCCGGTTGAGAAAAATTTTATTGAGTCAGAGTCCGAGTGAGTCCGGTTGAGGAAAAGTTTGGTGAGTCTGAGTCCGAGTGAGCCCTAAGCTCAAAATGTATTTCATGAGTGAGCCTGAGTGAGCTCTACACTTTTTGGCCGATCTACGGTTCTACTTACACAACTTAGCTTTACTATCAATCTTACGTAGGTTAACGTTTATACTCATGCCGACTCACGTATACTTCAAAGCACCACGTTCATACGCCAGCTCAATATTTATTGATCAGAGGCGTGAGTTACGGAGTAGAGGGGAGGTGCCCTGATTCCCCCCCTCCCCCCCCGCCTCCGAAAACTCTTTCCCGGGAATTTTTGACACAAATATTTCATGTTTCATGCTCACTCAGACTCACTCAGACTCAGATGGAGCCATGAGTCTGAGTCGGAGTGAATCCGGCTGGCAAAAATTTTCGATAGTCCGAGTCCGAGTGAGTCCGGCTGGGAAAAATTTTAGTGAATCTGAGTCCGAGTGAGTCCGGTTGAGGAAAAGTTTGGTGAATCTGAGTCCGAGTGAGTCCCAAGGGCAAAGCATATTTCTTGAGTGCGTCTGAGTGAGCTCCACATGTTTTGCCGACCTATGCATGCCACTTCATTGTAAAGGTAATTCATCGAAATGCTGAAAATTTGGCTAAGAACACTACAAATCTTTCGCAATACAGTACATTGCGTGCAAGAGGTGTTTGTTACCGAGGCACTCCGCTGTGAATTCAATATAGTGTTATGGGTGCGTATCCATTGCAGAATTCAGAAATGCATTCTAATTGATTACCCTATCCAAATGAAATTGCTGCTGCCAACCCAGGTTCTCTGAAGCATCCAGATGAGCTTCACGAGTTGTGAGGAAGCTGCTGGTGCATAGATGCATAGCGTTGTATGTACTATCTGGAGGGCCACCTGCAAATTTAAAAAAAAAATGTGTTTCGTAGTGCCTCAGTATTTCATGCTGCACTGATCAGTTGTAAAGCACACCAGTACGTAATTCAGATAACTGGCATAAATTCCCTTTGACGTCCATGCATGAAACACTTATTTAGATTTTAAATTTATTATCCTAAAGCACTCGAACAACGAAAAACTAATTCAGCACACAATACACAAAATGACAGCGGGGATAAGGTTTTTCTATTATTACAGGAAAAAATATTTCACAGTATTACGCTGTAATATATATGTCATTGCTGCTTCGATTTAATATTAGGATTAAAAACGTTGCTCTGCTTCCTACACAAAGTGACCTTAGAGACGGGCTTTAAAAGGTGCCTTAATCTACTTTCCTGCAAAGTTTTTTTCTGTTATCTTTTACCCTCGCACCCCCCTTTGTGCAGCCTGGCCAGCCATATTAACAGCTGGCAAACATGCCTGTGTTCCCATCTATGTCTTCCTTTCCTTCTTTCAAATGAAGTCTTGGAGCATTTCGAAAAGATCAAGTTCAGTAATGTAGCGTTCTCAACTGCACAAACATTGATAACCTTTACTATGCGTAAGACTTTATGAGGGTCTAGTTGGTGCATACTGAAAAAAAATAACTTAGCGCAAGAAAAACGCAGCACACAAGGAAGACACACGAGAGAGAATTTGTTTTCCATTGTGCATCTCCTTGTGTGGTGCGCTTTTCTTGCCCTAAGTACTTCACACTATGGCCAACCAAATTAGCACTGCCTGTGTGGCGAGTCCAAAAACAGATACTTGCAGCTTCAAGCTCACTCCCCACTTATTATTGCGATAGCAAATATATGGACAGTCTCGACGGGTTTTTGACATCGCCGTTGCCGTCGCCGTCATGCCGCGTTTGAAGTCCAAGTTGATAAGAGCCCCCAGCGCATCGTGCATTCTACCAGCGGGTAATAGCGCGCGAGCGGAAGCGATGAACGCGGCTGAAGCGGAGAACAAACGAGCCGGCAGGCGCATCCGTTAAGATCCCCCCCCAACTGTTCGACCGGCCCCGCCCGTCGTTCACGAGCGTGGAAAGAGGCGAGCGGGGGGGGGTTCCCTCGAGCGACCTTCGATTTTACGAGCGCGGTCGTCGCGGGCGCGCGCCTTAACTCCCATCTCGGCAGCCGACAGCGGGCAGCCGCTATACCCTTCTACTTGCTGCGCTCTCAACGCGAAGAGAATGTGGTGTGAAGAGTGTCCCTGGAGCGGCCGTATTCTCCTAAAAGAGCGTTTTCTACAGTTGCGTGAGATCGGATCCAAAAGAGTTAGCTTCCAGCCTCACTTCGTATAACATTACAATTTGTTGCTATCGCATTCATTGCTTCACCCTTGCGGTGAAACTGTGACTTTTTTTAATCAAAGCACATCATTTGAGTTTCTTATATATTAGGTTGTTTGCCAGGTATCATTCCAATGAAAGAGCTGAAAACAGCATGGTACAGCATGGATTAGGTGCACAACAGCATGTCCTTTGTGAACTTGAAATGGAGTTATGTGGTGGCCTGAGTGCTACTGCTTTCTGACGTCGCAGTAAACTCAATATTTACATTCATCAGAAGCATGAATGTAGGAAGCTTACATGTGGTTGACAGAAGTAAAGCATAACGAATGACTAAAGATGTCTTGTCCTTGCCAAACAATAGTTGTTTTTTTAACTGCGGTAATGTTTATTGGCTGCTTACCTTTTCATTCACAGCCTCACAACAGCCTTATGCTAGTCACAACTTTTTATGATTGTTCCTCTACCATCAGGATTGCGTTGAGCTGACTTGCGCAAATGTGACTGCATTGGTCTGGCACAGCTCACACATCATCAAAAGGCTGAGAATATTCACATGAAATTCAAGAGAGTTGCAGTGCTGATAAATGTCGCTAATTAAGTGACAATACCGTGAAATGCATGTGCTTCACCATACACGCTGTCACTTAGCAGATGACTGTCACATATCACCATAATCATATCCCTGCAGCAGAATTCATTTGCACTAGTCAAATAAACCCAACCTAATAACGTTATAAGACCATGGTATGAGGATGATAATGATGCAAATGCTTTTTTTTTTGTCTTAGACACGGACAAAGAGTGTAATGCAAAAATGTTATGGAAAAAAGATTCTCACTAATATTCTGTGCCTCGATGATTTTCCATAGTTGCACGGCGGAAGAACAAGGACGCCCAGACCTCACTTTGTATCCAGCGTAAATTCTTCAAAAACAAGAGCGCCGGGTGACGCCACAGGGTAATAATGCGCACAAGTCGACACTGAGACTGAAGAAAAGCACAAACAAATTCAGTATGACAACTAATAATATTAATATTTAAGGTTTCACGCGCCAAAACTGCAATATGAGGCCCGCCTTACTGAAGGGCTCCCGAAGCCTGGTGTTCTTAAAGTGCACTGACATCGCAGAGTACACGAGAGATGCGACCGCCGCGGCCGCGGTCCAACTCGCGACTTTCGGGTGAGCAGCCGAACACCGTAACCGCTGTACCACTGAGGCGGCCAAGTATGACAAATGAATCAAATGAAAACATAGTTGGCCTCAATGCACTTTTTACGACGTGATAACCGCGTGCTTTCGCGTAAGTGTATATTTTCTGAAAGCACGCTGCCGCATTCACGCTTAATGGGAAGCAAATAAATTATAACGCACAAATTGTCTTTATCGAGGCACATGCGCGCTACGATAGACTGGCCGCGCGACGCCTGTACCTTCAAAAAATGTTTTTAAACGCGCATCAGGCATCACACGTATGTGCGCCTAATGCTTTTTATTGTACTTTACAGGCGACACACTGTGCACTACTACACATCTGAACGACGATAGGACGAGAAGCAGAGAAAACAGAAGCACCACTTACCGTTCGTATTTCCGACGGTGCCGAACCATGTGTTGGCCGGGCACTAAGTCACTAAGCTGCAAGCTCGCTTGAGTCTCCAGACAATCACGAAACCAACGCGCACACAGCACGGGATGTTGCACTGCCGTCGCTAAATGCCGTTCACGTCCAGCGGCGAGATCACAGTCGCGCACACACGGGCACACGCCACCGACGCAGCTGAGCAATCAGCAAAATTCCACAACTGAACAACGCGTAAGTATGGCGAAGACAGCGATGGGCGACGGCAGGATGGTGGTGGTTCGAAGAAAGGGGACGCCTAATTTCGGCTTCAGCCTTTCAGCTGCTTCGGGCGCGCGCACATTTCTCCTCTCGCAGTGTTTCTCCATTTCTTGTTTTTAGGAGCTTGCCACGGAGGAAGGAATAACTCAGGAGAGGGCATGCCCAGCCGGCGCGCTACGCAAAAAGTGTGGAGGAAATGACGTCATGGCGGCCATATCCACTGGGCACAATGGCGGCGTTGCTATGGTTACGTGTTGTGCAGTGTAGCTGGTGTAGCGGCGGCAGCAAAGGCGACGGCATGTGTGCGCCTCCGTAGGTTTCGTACTCAACCGTGTCGGCGATATCCATGCTTTGTGCCGCGTTGTTAGCTACGCAGTGTTCTCCCGGCAGTTATTGTGCCTAGCAACGTTTACAAAACCTGTTGTTAGCCACGGGGCCTCAACAGTGCGTGAAAGGATCGCGTATATTCACGTGCCATGCAGCGGATGACGCCGATGAAGTATTCGATGTGCTCAGCAAAATCGGGTTCAGGCACCGTGACAAAACGGAACCACGACGAACGCCTTGCAGGTCAGTGACAGTTGTGCAGTGGTCCTGCTTGTGACAACGGACGAAACGTTTGTACTCCGCTAGAAGAAATGAGGACACCATGTGCACATGTACATGTTCGTGTTCGATATGTGTACAGTAAGAACTTGCTTGTGCGCATTAAAATACCTTGTCTGTTTTGCTTGCTATGCTCGCCCCTAGCAGTGTGCTCTCGGCGTTACAGCAACCGCGTTCAAGTGTCACTCGTACACCTGCACTGTGCACAAGCTCGACCACCGCGGTTGCACAATGCTGACGCCGGTGAGCGTTTACGTGGAACCCGAGCACGGTGGCTCGGCGCCGCTTGGGAAACGGAATGCAACCATAGAAGGCGGCGCACGGCCGATCGTGTTGTCCGTAGAGTGCGTGAATAGATGTCGTGAAAACATTGACACCACACTCGCCGTAGTCAATGCATCTAGCATGGCGTTCTCTTGTGCTTGCTTCCTTGTCGACGAGCTCTTACTCGCTGTTATTACTCGGACGAAATGATTTTGCCAACGGTATCCCGCTGGCCCACCGTTTTAAGCCCCGTTCCGTTGGTTTTGGATAGCCCTCAACACGCGTGCCGTGCAGCCCACGTGGTTTTCGAGCCGGAGAAGGAAACGCGCCTTCTACTTCGCTTGTCACATGTAAACAGGAGAGGAGAATCTGCCCAGTCAATATGACCGACTTCCGGCTTCACCACGGCTTCACAGAGAGTGACGTCAGGGCCTCTCCTGAGTTATTCCTTCTAGAGGTGTGCACGGGCTCCGGGTAGCCCGAAAGCCCGAGCCCGGCCCGGCCCGCGGGCCGGGCTCGGGTATGCGGACGTCTTCCCATCTCGGGCCCGGGCCGGGCTCGGGATACTCATCTCGGGCATCGGGTGGGCCGGGCCAGGTGCAAAGCCCGCATCAAACCAAAAAATATAGACGTTGTGCCGGAATTGTCTTCTAGCACTTAGCGATGAGCACACAGATCACCTTTGTGATTATTTATCCATGCAATATACTCCTGTCCTGAATCACAGATATTAAACTTCTGGAAGAACAAGGAGTCTAATTATTCCAAGGTTGCTATGCTTGCGAAAAAAAATATTTGCGATTCCGGCTACCAGTGCGAGCAGCGAACGGAACTTCAGTTCGACGGGATATGTGATGCAGGAGCGCCGCATTTCACTGAAGTCCATATCACTGCCTAGCTTGTTATTTTTACACAACTTGTAATCTGTGTATACACACTAAGATGTGTCGTTCGCGTATGTTTAACTTTGATATGTTGAATAAAATGCCACATGATGAAAAAGTGGTATCTTGTCTCCGCCGCAAACTTTCATAGGGTCGGGCCGCACCGGGCCCGGGTTTGTGTTTTTGTACGTCGGGCCGGTCCGGACGGGCCCGAAGCCTTTAGGGTCGGGCTCGGGCGGGCCTTCGACGCAGTCAGTGGGCCCGGGCCGGGCTGGGGCTTGAAAATTAGGCCCGTGCACAGCTCTAATTCCTTCCTCCGTGGGAGCTTGCTCTTAATGCTCGCGCCCTGTCTGGCGGTGGCGGCCACGGCGGCCGCTCAAGGCGCCGGCTTTCCAGTGATTTCAAGAATGCTCACTAGATGGCGGCGCCGCTCAAGGCGACGCACGCCACTCTCGGCACGTGCGCTTCCTTTCTCTTCGCCGGGAGCTGACGCAGTGGACACTCTTCGTTACCGCTCGGCCGCATGAATACCGCAGAAGCCGAGGAAGAAGCGCGGCGGGCTCGCTGCCCGAGCGCCTCATGTAATGTATATAAAAAACAACGTTATCACGTTTATATATGATGGTAGGAGATGTGTACAGAGGATTCGCGGGTTACCCGATCATCTCCGAGCAAGCTCCTCCAACATCACTCACTTTGTGGATATGGCGGTGTTTTTTTCTTTCCTCGCGCGCGCATGCGCCGTAAGGTTCTGTTATCATGTTTCTCTCTCGCCGTCTAGCCGCCGCTTGATGCAAGTCGCGTCTTTTTTTTTGTCTTTTTTTTCTATCGCGACATCTTGCTGATAAGTAACATACAAATTACAAGAGCGGTCACTCCGGCTAAAAGCGGCGGAGCTACGCAGTTTCATGTCGGCCGTTAGAGAGCGACACATCGCTCCCTGTCTTCAAGGGAACGCGCGTACTTGTTATCTACTTTAGCACACTTTCTACCTGCAATATACATCTACTTGTCGCACTGCGGCTTTGAATTTATATTTATCGCCTGCGATTGGACGGTTCGATAACGCCGGGCAGGATCGGGCTTGAACCGGGTGCGAGAGAAGTGCAGAATGGCATCGACGCGACGGCAACGTTATCGCGCCCCGTGTTCATGCGTGTTTAATGCAATGAAATACGGACAGCAGCAGGCGGACGCGATTAAAGATGTGCGATAATGTGCTCGACGTGCTTCGTGGTGTTGGCTTGTTTCGTGTGCCTTTCTGCTTGGCTGCTGCTATTGGTAAGGACGCCGTCATTAATTTGCAAAGTGCGTATTGAAATCGTCATGTTAAGCTAACATCTGTTGCGTCGGGCTCTTCAGCGCAGAGAGCATGTTTGTGCTCTCACTTCGCGCATGTTTGCGAGAAAATTGTTTCTTGGCGCGAGAAAGTAAGTCGCCGCTTGCGTCGTTAGGTTTTCTTTATGCCGGTACACGTAATTCGAATTCAATGGATGCATACGTGAAATTGTATGAAGAGTGCAGTTATTCTTAACGTCATTATTTGTGGCGTTCGCAGATTTCTTGAAGCTCTTGTTACGAGCGCAATTAGAGAGAATTTGTGAATCGAGAAAAATGTTTGTTAGCTGAGGTTACGACGTAATCTTCTGAATCAACACTCCTGTATCGGCAACGCATGCATGGCGCCAAAATTGCTTTGTTTTAGCTTGCGGCATCTACTCGTGACTGTTTTTCGCGAAAAAGGTGATGTGAAGTGCGTCGGAGAAAATTGGTGCTACGGCGGGAGAGAAGACATAGCCAACATTTTAATTTTTTTTTTCAGGTCATATCGTCCGGAGTTAAGTACTACGGCAACTACTGTCGCGCTGCCTCGTGAACTGTATGCGTACCTGCGCGTTTAGTGCAGTGTTATTGTTATGCGGGGCTTTTCATAATGTCGCCTATTTGTTTATTTCTTCTGTAAAATTTATACTCAAGATATGGCAGATGGATTTGAAACTCTGAGAAAGTGTGCATGTGCTTACCAAGAATGACATGAAAATAAAAGTTTTCGTCTCTTCCAAGAATTCTTATGCTTTACTTAAAATGTCAGCAACAACACACAGTGGCATCGTGAGCTTCCGCTCTGGCGGTACAGCTTACATGAAGCTGCAAACGACGCGGGAAAAAAAATAAATAAAATATCGCCTCCGAGACTAGCACACGCACAGAAGTGGTCTCAGAGGCCGTGTAGTTTTTCTAATCGCTAGAAAATGGATTTGAGACCACCTTTTTTGCGGTCCCTATCTCTGAGGCTGCGAAGGTTCCCCACGCCCGTTTGGAGCGTTGCGAACCCAAATCAGCCGCAGGGGCCTATGGGAGTGTCCTCTCTTAACTTTTTATATTACTCTGTGCCTTGGTTTCGTCGGCGTGTTTTCTTTTGAGCGAAAAAGCAGCGTCTACCGTGAGCGAAAGTTCGTGGTAGAGGAAAAAAACCGCCAGGCCAGCGCGGAACGCGCAGCACAGCCACAGCGAAAGCTCGAAAAGCGGCCTTTCTAGAGCCCTTTTTAAACACTCTTGGGGCAACTATACTACAAGCGCACTTGCATGGTACCCACTACGCCACAAATCATCATAGTTTTTGTATAGTGGGGAAGCGTCCACTATACCATTATTTGTCACCCTTCGGAAAAGCACGGTACCCGCTACGCACTTGTAACGCATTATGTGCATTTTGTTGATGCTGTGGCTGACGACGATGAAGAATTATGCCTGAGGCTTTTGTAATGGGTTGGAGCAGTGAACGACCCACTCGTTACGCAATTCGCATTGTGTGACACCTGGTTGTTACTTTACTGTTCTAAAACGCTTTACAACACACGTTAAACGCGATTCTTTACCCTACATGAAGCCTGCATAGGGTCAGTTCACACCGCAGTTTCAAGCGGCGTAGCTCTGTGGTGGAGCGCTGGGCTGCCACGCAGATGACCTTGGTTAAATTCCCATTCTGCCATAGGTCTTTTTTATTTATTTCGTTTATTTCTTATTTCGTGCGATAGTGGTTACGTTCAGCGGCGCCGGCGGCGGCGGACAACTACGGCGCCAAAACGGCTTTTGTGATCTCATAGCAGCTTTCGCTGTAAAAAATTGAAGGACACTTTGTACATTCCAAAGTGTGTTCGGCGAAAAGCGTGTGGCCATTCCACTGGTTATGCCACGTCTTTTTTCTTTTTAACGCGATAGCGTTAAAGAACTCGTTTCGCAGAAATTCCGGCGTCGGTGTCGGTGTCGGCGTCGTTGGTTGTGAGCGAAAAATCAACATCTTGTCCGTGACCGAAAAATCCAGAAAGATGCAAATAAAATAAATAATAAAAATTTTCGGGTCCGAGTGAGGATCGAACCCGGGTTGTCTGCGTGGCAAGCAGGTGTTCTACCGCACAGCCATGCCTCTGCTTGGAAATACTGTGAAAATAACTTCCTCTGCTTGGAAATGCAGTGAAAATAACTTGCATGCTTCGCAAACGCAAGCGTCATTTATATAGGCGTCACAATATAACATGTAATATCCCAGGAATATTGCGTGGTACAAGCGTACATTGCCATCGGGCGTCAGAATATGTGACTATCATAACGATTCCATAGTTTAAAACCAGCCACCCATTACAAACGGCACACACCTTACTGCGCGTATTCCCTTAACACCACGTAGTGGGTGCATAGCAAGTTCGAAAATATTTCCCACATTTGCCGCGCATAATTTCTCCTGGTTTAAAGCATACTACCCATTACATAGTATTCACTAAGTGATTGAAGTACGCACTAGGGACAGGATATCGCTATCGCGTTCAACTCTTAAAGGCGAAGCTTAAGGGTCCCCCATTTTTACACTCTCAGTGGGATAAGACATAAACCGAATGGGTGCGTGTTTTCTTGTTTATTTTTTTTACCGCGAATCGCAGCCACACCCGAGACTCATCTTCCTCTGTTCACATGCGTTAGTATTTTCTCGCACTTTGCGCACCGTGCAAACGCCATCCGCGTTCCAGCCCTTAAATTAACGGACCCTTTGTAAATTGGAAAGTATATTCTGTGAACGCCTGGGTGCATTGAGACGGCGTCGGTCAGAATGATTGCAAACTCTGGGCACAGCGACGCTACGCAAGCAAAGCGCGAGCGCTATAGAGTCCGACGCGACCGGCGTCCGTCTGCGCATCCCGGCGGCCACCTGGCTCCGTGCCAGAGCTCGGATGGAGGGACGGACGAATGGACGTGGAGGGATGGACGGACGGACGGACGGACAGACGGATGGATGGACGGACGGACGAACAGACAGACAGACGGACGCACAGACGGACGGACGGACGCCGGACGGAGGTCGGACGGACACCGGACGGACACCGGACGGACGCGAGCATGAGACATTAAAGGCTTTCGCTTTAAAGATTGCACCATCTCCCGCTAAAGGGAACCATGTGTAGATGCGAAGCAGCGGGCGCTAACGCTTACACTGGCGGCGGCGTTGACGCTGGCGCTCATCGCAGCGTTGCACAGGAGAGAAACCTGGGGGGGGCGCAAAGCACGCAGTGATGGACCGGTGTTTCCTACTGGAACATCCCTATCGCTGCTAATGGGCAATGAGAGACAGAAGACTCGGACTGGACACAGAGACCCGCAGTGCGCTTTTAGTTAACGCGCACGCTGCGAATTTTTTATCGTTCGACAACGCACAGGAGAAATCTCCCACCGGCACCACCTTGCAGGTCAAGATCCATTGCCATATATACGGGGTGGCCAGTGAACGGTTGTGCAGCGCGAGCAGTCGGTTTTTAAATGCGAAGCATTTCTTAGCGAACTTCGGCGACATTGAGCGTATCTATCTATCTATCTATCTATCTATCTAGCTATCTATCTATCTAGCCGCCTACCACTTTGTGCTCTCCCGGCCGTATTTTTAATGGGATTTATACCAAATTTGGTATGGCATAACATGACTGTATGACGAACATAAATGGCTGGGCATATCATGAAAATCATGACTAACTTGTCATGAAAAGTATGATTTACATGCCACGGTCATGGCGCGCTCGCGGCCGTTTCGTTAGCTTTATATACACCAAATTTGGGATTCAGGGACATGACTGTATGAAGAACATAAATGACAAGTGGTAATATGAAAATCATGACTTCATGACCGACATGACTAGCATTCCACGCTCATAGCGCGCTCGCGGCCGTTTCGTTAGCTTGATATACACCAAATTTGGTATTGAGTGACATGACTGTATGACGAACATAAATGACAAGTGGTAATATGGAAATCATGACTTGCATGCCACACTCATGGCGTGCTCGCGGCCGTTTCGTTAGCTTGAGATACACCAAATTTGGTATTGAGTGGCATGACTGTATGAAGAACATAAATCACAAGTGGTAATATGGAAATCATGACATGTCATGAGCGACATGACTTGCATTCCACGCTCATGGCGCGCTCACGGCCGTTTCGTTAGCTTGACATACACCAAATTTGGTATTGAGTGACATGACTCTACGACGAACATAAATGACAAGTGGTAATATGGAAATCATGACTTGTCATGTGCGACATGACCTGCACGCCACGCTCATGGCGTTGCTCGCGGCCGTTTCGTTAGCTTGAGATACACCAAATTTGGTATTGAGTGGCATGACTGTATGACGAACATAAATGACAAGTGGTAATATGAAAATCATGACATGTCATGAGCGACATGATTTGCAGTCCACCCTCATGGCGCGCTCACGGCCGTTTCGTTAGCTTGACATACACCAAATTTGGTATTGAGTGGCACGACTCTATGACGATCATAAATGACAAGTGGTAATATGGAAATCATGACTTGTCATGTGTGACATGACTTGCACGCCACGCTCATGGCGTACTCGCGGCCGTTTCGTTAGCTTGATATACACCAAACTTGGTGTTTAGTGACATGACTGTATGACGAACATAAATGACAAGTGGTAACTTGAAAATCTTGGCATGCATGTCATCTACAATGTCATTTACATGCCACGTTCATGGTGCGCTTGCGTCCATTTCGCTAGCTTGACATACACCAAAATTTGTATATCGCGACGTGACTGTATGACGAACGCAAATGACAGGTCGTAACATGTAAAACATGATATGCAAATTATGTAAAGCATGATTTGCTCCTTCCTGGCTGCTTCGCATTACATCGATTCCAACAGTGCGTGGGATCTGCCGGATTTTTTTTCAACAAAGAAACTCGCTAGCAGACGCTGCCTGCGTCGGCATCGCGCGCCGAGTGAGGGGGGAGCGTAGGATAGGGGGAAGACGCGCATGCGCGGTGGGGGTGTGGACGCCACGGGCAGGGATGCCTAGAGGAGAGAGTGGTGGAGAGGAGGTTTTTTTATTTTTTATTTTTTTTAATGGTTTGGCGCATGCGCAGTGGAGTGCGGACGGACGGACACCGGATGGACGGACACCGGACGGACGTGAGCATGAGACATTAAAGGCTTTCGCCTTAATAAAGATAGGATATATAGGCGCGTTTGCACTTTAAAATTTGGGACGGTAAACCCCGACGACGAATTCATTAAAAATGAGTATTTTATTTCTTGCGTGTTACAAAGCGGTGAACAGATGGGTGAGATGTGCGTGTTGTTTCGACTACTGGCGCTCGGTCCCTGACAAACACATCCCTTTGCTTGCTCAAGACGGTGCAGAACTGCCGCAGGCACAAATGCTTGTGATAAATCGCTTAAATTACGAGCAGAGCGAGGTAGCAGATTATGGGACTCCATGTTTACGAAGCAGGAATGTGAAGTCACCGAAACACTACTGGCGTTCGCCTTCCGCTGGCAAATACAAGTGTCAGCAATGCTTGCCGCGCAGAAGCGGTCGTGAAAACGCAGGTGTGATGTTTGGGAGCGCTGGGATTGTTTCAGTACGAGTGAACATAATCGCTTGCATTTACGATCCCGGATTCTTTGGGCATGTCAGCGGTTTTCGTCGCGACACGTTGAGGAGGCATATGTTTCGTCGTCAGTTCATCGAGAACCAGTGGCGTAGCCAGGGGGTGGCACACCGGGCACGTGCCCCCCCCCCCCCCCCCGAAATTTTTTTTCGCCATGGCATACAGAGCAAAAAATGATCATTTAAAGGAGGTGCCCTCCCCGAAATCAAGGAGGTGCCCCACCCCCCGAAAAAAAATTTCTGGCTACGCCCCTGTCGAGAACCCAGACCGCTAGTGAACTCTAGCCCGGCCTGCGGCAGATCCCCAACGGCGGTCCACGTCACGGTGAAGTGCGCTGCAAAATTGTTGCCTCCCCTCCCTGTCAGCTTGCGTCCCTTCCGCACCGAATGTGGGGCGATACCCTCAGCATGCGACGGGCTTCTCGAGAGCCTCCAGGCGTTCAACGGGCCCGTGTCGCCAGGAGCCAAGACGATCCCTCCAGCAGGATTGAATGAATGAATAAAATTTTATTATTACCGTAAAATCAGGTTATTTAGCTGAAAATTTTTTTTAAGCGAGAGCTTTACTGGCCTAGTTGAGCGAGTGCCGCTGTGTATCACCGCCTGGCCTTGAAGCGAAGTGCGGATAGCCCGTGACAAGCCGCGCGAAATTATTAGTGGCGTTGCAGATGTGCACGAGCCTGCAGCGGACGCGTTCGTCGACTTGTTTGTCTCTCCGAATGGCCTTCCTCAGGTGAAAACGCAAGGAGCGCGCGCACTTGCTAGCAAAGGAGCACGCGAGCGCGAGCGTCTGCCGGTGGTTTAGGGGCCTGGTGTTTCGCACCGTGCAAGAAATACTTTAGGTGAGCGAACGACGCGGGGGGAGCGCTTTCGGGGAGAGCCGGTTTTTGTTCTCCTTTTCCGCTTGCCGACAGACGGCGCGCCAGACTGAAGACCGTGTCCAGGAGAAGGAAGAGGAGTTGTGGCTGCAGGGGATGGGGGGCAAGAGCTCTATGACCTTATATGGACAACACAAGCGGACCATTGGCGCGGTGTTCATATGTACAATAGCCTTGGAAGCACCCTGCTCTTCGAGGCGCGAGCTGGGGCCCTGCGCACCTTGGAACGCCAGCGGACTATACACAGTGAGCAGCGGGATGTGTTGTGTCGGGTCTGTGAGTGTGCTGACGAAACTATGGAACACATTGTGGTGCAGTGCAAGGAAATCGAACCCTAATGTAGAGGAGACACTTCGTTGCATTTCGCACTGGGATTCGAGGGTGATGGTGGGGAGATGAACAGAGGAGCGGTGGAGCGCGCTAAGCGGCGCTTCGAAAGATGGAGAACCTTGTCTCTTCAGAAGGTCGCGAAGTGAACGGACTCCCCACCCCGCCTTTTTTTGCATAGAGTAGGCCGTCCCTCACATCCTCCTTAATCGCTTTTTTTATTTTATTATAATTTTCCCCCTTAGCTGGGGTTTTTATACTCCTGTACCTTATTTTATTGCCAAGCCGCTATACACGCGGCGGCCCGTTATAAAGGGAACGGCACCACATTATCATCATCATCATCGTGGTGTGCGGCAAAGCCCCCTCCATAACGTGGTGGGGGGCTGCGTTATTCCAAGTGATCCCCGCCACCAAAGTCAAAGCAACTAGTCTTCAGACTGGTCCCCGTTTTTCGGCGAATTAAAGCGTCGACCACCATGACCGCAACCACCATCGACTTTTCACAGATCTCGTGCTACGTTAGGCGTGCAGAGCACGCACTTTTTCTTGTTGCTGCCGTTGCTTTTTGAGCTTGTTTTTGAAAATATGTTAGTGATCAAGTGCTTTTGCTCTGCGAAAGAACTGGCAAGTACTCTGTGTCCTTTCGCAACAGCGGGTAAACGTCTTGCAAAGAAAAGTACGCGCTTTTCTCGCCGCCAACCAACGAAGAAAGTCTTCAGGCATGAAAGTCTTTCCGGGCGATACCACGAAAGTACGCGCTTTTCTCGCCGCCAACCAACGAAGAAAGTCTTCAGGCATGAAAGTCTTTCCGGGCGATACCACGAAAACACCGCGCGCTGCAAAGGACAGATAGTGTGTGCGAAAGACACTTTGTTCCCCATTTCATCCTCAAGACGTAGTCTGCTGAGATAGACTGGCATGTTTTAATGACGGAAATGAGGAGAACTGGGCTTGCTAAGGACGCCGTGCCGTTTATTTTCGAAGGTGCTCTGGGATACATATCCAAAAAGATCAAGATCCCCTCGAAAGAAGATCATACGGCAGACATATCGTCAGCTACACTGCACATTTACACCCGGAAAACGCTGTGAAGAAACCCAGCCTCGTTCGTTTGCAGGAAGCACAGTGATGGATCAAAGTGCTGCCGATTGAAATATGCTCCACTATTACCTATGTATCCGCATGCGCCAGTATTGTCGAAAACTGAAGAATAATCAAGCCAGGAAATACGAAAAATGTCGATGCTAGTGTGAGAACATATTTTGGTTGGGTTTCCCTTGCATTATTTAAAGTATAACTTGTCATTGTACATAAAATTATGTCTTGCAAATATTTGCATGCCATTTTGAATTTTTTCATCACTTGAATAAATTTTCCTAGTCGCGCAGTAGCAACGCCTACTTATTTACCTTAATAGAAAAAAACATCCTGCAACGCCGAATCGCGCACCATCCTCACGTGCTTGGACACTAGTTTGCGTAGCCTTCGTCATAGTGATTGGAAAGTTTTTACCAAATATTTATTTTAGTTCTTTAAAAAATGAGAACCCATAAGACCAGGAAGCTTCTTTAATAAAGTCAACCAACACATGCGGTTGTTTATTTCTAGTTGCGAAGTTTAATGTCACAGGACTTCAAGTTTGAAGAACCGGTACGGCATTGTGGGTTTCTCAATTAATGTGGATTACTTTGGATTCTTTGGTGCAACAGAGGGCGAAAGAAACGGGCTATTCCTGCATTCCGCTCGTTTCGAAATGTAATCGTAGGGGGTAATGAATGTTTGACAAATGGATGTGCTTCGCCTCTAGCCATCGTATCTACTGAATGAATGTGATAAGAGAGTGGTAGGCTTGTACGAAATACTTCAGGCACCATTGCATTAGTCATATTAGAGAAATTGGAATCAAATGGCATTGGTGGTGTTGGCAAATCTTTTATTTCAATCATATCTCAGCAATAAGTGCCATTAATAAAAATAGCTCGCCATTTTTGCCCCTCAGTCATGGTGTACCGCAAGGAAGTATACTTGGTCCACTGATGTTCAATATTTACAATAATGATATTGTTCAACTAGACACAACAGTTAAATATACGGATTATTCAACAATAATCTTTGAATAAAACGTCCTGTTTGGCGAGTTGGTGATGTATCATAGACGGCATTTTTAGCGCAAACGCAGAAAAAGAAAGGTGTGCTAAGAAGAGAAGTGCACAGGGCGAGCGTTCATTTCTAGTACAGTGGGCCCTTTCTTTGGAACAGCTTCCACGGACCTACAGGCAGGCCTCTTGTGTCATGTTGTACACTCAATGTGTAGGTCAAGAGCCATCGCATTCTGCCTCCGAAACGGCTTTGTACCGGTCGAGGTGAGTGCCCTTTTTGGAACTTTCAAAGGAACGACCGGATATTTGAAGCGTATTTGTAAAATTTTGAGGTCGGAGTTTAGCGCTCGCCCTGTGCACTGCGTTCTTCTCTTCTTAGTACACCTTTCTTTTCTACGTTTGCGCTAAAAATGCCGTCTATGATACAGCACCAACACGCCCAACGGGGACGTTTTATTCAAGTTAATTTCTAGTACAGTGGGCCCATCCTTTGGAACAGCTTCCATGGACCTACAGGCAGGCCGCTTGTGTCATGTCGTGCAATCAGTGTGTAGGCCAAGAGCCATCGCATTCTGCCTCCGAAAGGGCTGTGTACCGGTCGAAGTTAGTGCCCTTTTTGGAACTTTCAAAGAACGACCGGACATGTGAAGCGTATTTGTAAAATTTTGAGGTCGGAGTTTAGCGCTCGCCCTGTGCACTGCGTTCTTCTCTTCTTAGTACACCTTTCTTTTCTACGTTTGCGCTAAAAATGCCGTCTATGATACATCACCAACACGCCCAACGGGGACGTTTTATTCAAGTTAATTTCTAGTACAGTGGGCCCATCCTTTGGAACAGCTTCCATGGACCTACAGGCAGGCCGCTTGTGTCATGTCGTGAAATCAGTGTGTAGGCCAAGAGCCATCGCATTCTTCCTCCGGAAGGGCTGTGTACCGGTCGAAGTTAGTGCCCTTTTTGGAACTTTCAAAGAACGACCGGACATGTGAAGCGTATTTGTAAAATTTTGAGGTCGGAGTTTAGCGCTCGCCCTGTGCACTGCGTTCTTCTCTTCTTAGTACACCTTTCTTTTCTACGTTTGCGCTAAAAATGCCGTCTATGATACAGCACCAACACGCCCAACGGGGACGTTTTATTCAAGTTAATTTCTTGTACAGTGGGCCCAACCTTTGGAACAGCTTCCATGGACCTACAGGCAGGCCGCTTGTGTCATGTCGTGCAATCAGTGTGTAGGCCAAGAGCCATCGCATTCTGCCTCCGAAAGGGCTGTGTACCGGTCGAAGTTAGTGCCCTTTTTGGAACTTTCAAAGAACGACCGGACATGTGAAGCGTATTTGTAAAATTTTGAGGTCGGAGTTCAGCGCTCGCCCTGTGCACTGTGTTCTTCTCTTCTTAGTACACCTTTCTTTTCTACGTTTGCGCTAAAAATGCCGTCTATAATAATCCTTGATGGCGTTAACGTAGATGATATTATAAGCAAAGCAAATGATACACTTTCAAGAATTTCATCATGGTCCAAATGAACTGGCTTAAATTAATTCAAATAAAACCACAGTCATTGCTTTTCGTGTCAGAAATAAAGTTATCACTCCCCATAAACATTGAGTTCTGGAATCAATTAAGTGTTGTGGTAACATTTTTCCGGTGAAGGTCAATCTTCAGATGTATTACGCGCTGTTTAATTCACATCTAATGTATTACATCCTTGTATGGGCCACAACAAGAAAAGCAAACATAACGAAAGTCATTACTCTACAAAAAATATAATCCGCCAAATTGGAAGTATTGACCCGTTCGCAACAGCGCGTGAAGCTTTCCAAGAATTCAATATAATACGAGCTGACAGCCTTTATCCATTTCGCTTATTGCACACACTTTATTTCACAAATAGGGAGCTCTCCAACTTCATTAGAGCACTGTCATGCCTAGAGCGTCATGTCATTACAGTTCCCACAAGAAATACAGACATTTGGTTCGTACCGCGTTTCCGCGCTACGTGTAGATACCAAGCCTTGGCCTACAACGTTCCCACAACACTTAACGCGCACGATAGTACAATCACCTGCAACAAGAAACAATTACACTCCCATTTCTGCTCTCTGGCGTCATACACACATGTGCAACAAACTGTTTTCATAGTCTATTTCATATTTTCATAGTTTAGTCTAGTGTAAATACATTGTATCATGTTACATCTTGTTATCTTGCGTTATAGTAGCGATACGTATGTATGTGTGTTCACGTAAATTTATATACGTGTTCTTTTAAGTGCATAGGTGTCAATGTCTATGCACAGTGTACACTGATTTCTGGAGACCCTTTTTTATTACATATTTACAATATGAAGGAAGGAATTGTAAACTTAAGGGCTCGTTTGCTTTGTTAAACACAGTATTAATGTCTGTTTGTTCTCATTAATATTTACAATATGTATTATAAAATATTCAGTTGTGAAATCGTTTTTGAATCAGTATGAATTGATCATGCTTTCTTTTGTACTTGCGTGTTATGTACCTTGAATCACTTCCGCACTAGTGCCACGTGTATGTAAAGGTCACCAGGGCCTTTGTCATCGCACTAGCGTAGCCACGCTGGTACGATGACGATGACGCTGCCATCACGGCACGGCACATGCAAGGTAACCATTATACGCCATGAGGACGACGACGGATGCGAAGGATCTTATGAACGAGGCCTGTCTCCCCCATTGCACCATGGTCCGCCGTAGCCAGATGACGGAGACGCTGCCATCACGGCACAGCACATGCAAGGTAACCATTATACGCCTGTCCGTCCACAGCACATGCAAGGTATGCAAGCTACCCACTATAGGCCCACAGAAACTTGCATGAAGTGGGGAAGCACCCAATATGCGAACCAGAATTCGCTGTAGTATAATAAGGCCGTCAACCACCACCACAGTCACCGGAGTCATGACGGAGAGCACAGAGCGGCTGCTTAGCAATGGCTAGGCAGGTGATGGGTGCAAGCAAAGTATAACACACAAAGCCAGCATAACTCCATTGCTTGATCTTGCTTGGACGGACGGTGGTCCACAGCACATGCAAGTATGCAAGATACCCATTATACGCCCAAAGTAGCTTTCATGAAGTAGCGAAGCATCCACTATGCGAACCAGAACAAAATAAAAAGGCTGCAACACCGTAAACGCAGCCACTTTGCGAGTGTTTGCGCGCAAACACAGCCGCTTTGCGCTAAGCAGTTGCTCCGCGACCGCGTCGTCAAGCCGACCTCGAGGCGGACGAGAAGCTGAAGCCAGCGCCGGCAAGCCGATCCAGAGGCGGCGAGGGCTCGCGCAGCTGCAGCGAAACGGGCACGTTGACAGGCCGACCCGGAGTTGCGGACTCGCGAAGCTGCAGCGGCACGGAAGCGGCGGAAAGTCATCTACGACGATGAATAATGAGCAACTTGACAGAACTCTCATGGCTGCTTCGCATACTACTCAGGGCCCCTTACGGGGAGGTGTGTGCGATTTTCTGCCAACATGGCACAGCACATGGAATGTGCCCACTATACGTCATAACGGTGAAACCACACACCCTTTTTCTGCTCGGGAGGCTGAAGAGAGAAGAAAAATTGGGGACCCTTAAGCTTCGCCTATAAGAGTTGAATGCAATAGCGATATCCTGTCCCGAGTGCGTACTTCAACCACTTAGTGCATACTATGTAATGGGTAGCATGCTTTAAATAACGAGAAATTATGCGCGGGAAATGTTTTCGAACTTGCTATGCACCCACTACGTGGTCTTATAAGGAAATACGCGCAGTAATGTCTGTGCCATTGTAATGGGTGGTCGGCTTTTAACCACGATGTTGTTATGATATTCACATGTTCTGATGCCCGATGGCAATGTACCATTGCACCACGCAATATTACGGCGATATTATATATTGTATTGTGACGCCTGTAACAGGACGCGTGCATTTGTGAAGCATGAATGTTATTTTCACTGCACCTTCAAGCAGAGGAAGTTCTTTTGAATTTAATTCCAAGCAGAAGCGTGGCTGTGTGGTAGAACACCTGCTTGCCACCTGCTTGGTCCGTCCCCCCTTCCCGCGTCCCACACCACCACAGCGCATACGCGTCCCCCCCTCTCTTTCTCTCCTCTCCTACGCTCACCCCTTTCTCTACACTAGGAATCCTCTACTCTACGGAGCGGCGCCCGCGTCCCACATCCCCACAGCGCATGCGCGTACTCTCTCCCTCTCTCCAGCGCTCAACCCTTTCTCTACTCTAGGAATGATCTACTCTACGGAGCAGCACCCGCGTCCGACATCCCCACAGCGCATGCACGTCCTCTTCCCCCTCTCTCCTACGCTCACCCCCTTTCTCTACTCTAGAAATGCTCTACTCTACGGAGCGGCGCCCGCTTCCGACATCCCCACAGAGCACGCGCGTTCTCTCCCCCTCTCTCCTTCGATCAACCCCTTTCTCTACTCTAGGAATCCTTTACTCTATGGAGCCCGCATCCCCCAAGCGCATGCGCGTTCTCTCCGCCTCTCTCCCACGCTCACCCCCTTTCTCTCCTCTAGGAATCCTCTGCTCTATGGAGCGGTTCCCGCGTCTGACACCCCCACAGCGCATGCGCGTCCCCTCTCTCTCCTCTCCTACGGTTCCCCCCGTTCTCTCCTCTAGGAATCCTCTACGGAGCGGCGCGCACGACAGGTGCTGTGACAGCTGCATACTCCGCTGGGAGCACCGCGGTATGAAAATGACGGAGCGCGCCTCATTCTCTCTCCTGTGCAACGCCGCGATGAGCGCCCGGGCCGCTGCCGCGAAACGAGAGCGGCGACGCTTTTCCCGTTCAAGCTAAATGTCCCCGCTGCTTCACATCCACACATGGTCCCCTTTAGCGCGGGATGGGGAATTTTTTTATTATTTATTTTATGTGCATCTTTCTTGAGTTTTCGGTCACGGACAAGATGATGATTCTTCGCTCACAACCAACGACGCCGCCGCCGAAGTTCTGCGACACGAGCTCTTTAACGCTGTCGCGTTAAAAGCGGCGGTTGCAGCGGCGAAGCGCCTGAAAGCGGTCGCTACACGAGACGTTATTTTTGTTATATACCACGCTGCTTATTCATGAGGCGCCTTTTTGAGTGAGGACATTCATTTTTAGATGCGAAACAACTGATGAATGAGGCCCCCATCGCTGTACGCCGTAGCCAGATGATGATGACGCTGCCATCACGGCACAGCACATGCAAGGTAACCATTATACGCCATGACAATGACGCTGATGACGATGAAGCGCGTTCCAGACCACACATTCTCTTTCTGCCATGGATTAAAACGACCGTGAACGCGCTCGCGCCCGCGAAAGGCAGAACGGTCGACAACAGGCTGACCACAAGATGGTTTACAGACCAGAAGACTAGTTATACTGAAGGGAAGACGGCCTGCGGAGCTTAAAGTCGTATACGATGATGAAGAAAAGACATTGGCTGCTTCGCATTACTACTCAGGTTTTCCTTTCTGGGAGATGAGTGCGATTTTTCTCTCAGGACATTCACAGGCAATCTAACGACACATCACGCGGCGAGCAAGCACAGTGTTTGCAATGACCTGAAGGCTTGCTTAACAATAATTGGCAGCATTGCGGCGGCGGCATCACGTGAAAGTGCGTGCTGCGTATGTTTTGAACGGATTAGCGCAGACAATAGTGAGTAATAGCTGAGCGCTCAGCGGGCCAGCGGACCCAGCGGAGGAGCGGAGGGGGCAGCGGAGCGAAATACAAAAGAAAGAGTAATAGCTGAGCGATGACTAGCTTGACCAGCTTGTTTCAGCGGAACGCATTGCTGCGCCACCTCTTGAACAAGGTTGAAGTTACTCTCAATCGAGCAGAGGCTTTGCTTGGAAAACGCTCCCACGCTCGTCCGCTGCGCAAGCTTCGCTAAGTAGGCGAAATGAGCGGGTGAGCGGCTCGCTCCGTGAAAACGCTGGCGGTGCCAGCGTGCCGCGCATGCGCAGTTGGCGTCTCCGCTCATTCGCTGGGCCCGCTGGCCCGCTGAGCCACTCAGCTATTACTCTCTAATATAAAGGCGTTGCCTAGGCACTGAAAAATGCCCCTGCCTGTTCTGGTTGATTCATTTATTTTTCGGGCCATCATGCTTTAATACATGGTTGAGGCATATGGGAGTAAAAGCTGGTAGAAATTTTTTAACGAAGCTCCCATATCCATTTGTGCATAGCAGTGCAAGGCAAGACAGAAAACACACAGTACACTCAACTGAGAACGCTTAATCACAGTGTCGTCAGAACAAGGAATAAAAAGCCATACATTATGCTAACAAACTTTTAGTATAACAACAATTTCAGGCGGTTGTGTATGGCACAGTTTGAGCTGTTAAAAAAACACTCTTTTTTAGTCAATATTACATTTAATCAGAAAAAAAATACTTGTCTTTTCTTTCGAATATAAAAGCCAGAGGTGGCTATATTTTGCCGCATAATTTTAACCTCACTAATATACATGCTGACGTATAACAAGGTGCATGAAATTTATTTTTTGCGCGCGGGTGGGGAACTGGCAAGTGCTGATGCCATTTTTTGGGTAATTTTCGGAATATGTAAATTTGCGAAGTCTCTAAGCAATATGTTCTTTCGCTTTACTTGAATTCTACGGAAATTTAAAATACGGAATTCACATTTTCCTTAACTTCCATTTTTCCTACAACGAACCGCAAGCTGAGCTCATTTATACTTGGACAATAGAGACATCAGCCATCAGAGGAGCTGAAAGTCAAGAGCAGATAGTATAGGTCATTGCCACAAC
>JALIZH010021489.1:0-26463 GCA_030522465.1 Rhipicephalus appendiculatus
AATCTGTAGCGCCATCATCATCGACCTTCATCATCATCATCATCATACCTGCCACCGCGCCGCACTTCTCGCGCCGCTCATGCGAGGCTCGAGGCGCGAGCCAGACAGAATGAGTTCACGCGCCTGGCGGTTCGGACTCCTGCAGCCGCCGCCGCCGCTCCTCTTGGCGTTTTAAATAAAGTGGCGAGATCGGCACGGCCACGTAAGCCGCCTTCACGACGTCTCACGTCTCCTGTCTCTCGCTACACTTTCTTATATTGACGGCTGGTTGCCATGACATCAAAGTTGTTCGTGGCGGCTTGCTCGAACCTCAATTTTCCTATGCCACGGATAGATCAACTGCTTTCTATTCTAAACAAATAAATAGACTAAGCATATCAACTTCCGTCAATATTGTCTTAGCCTAAGGGGTGCAAGAACGATAGGTGCTTTTATATGCAGCGCATACCAACGCTGATATCGCGGCAACTAAGCAAATGCATGCAAAAGAGAAGCCAGGCAAGAGAAGCGTCAAAAATAACACCTGAACTTTCAATTTTCTTTTTGTAATAGTGGATTCATAACCGCAAAGCTATCAAGAAAAAAAATTTTAAGAGCAATCTTTATCACTATAACACGACATTCCAGTCCGCCGCGGTGGTATAGCGGTTAGGGTGCTCGGCTGCTGACCCGAAGGTCGCGGGTTCGATCCCGGCCGCGGCGGTCGCATTTCGATGGAGGCGAAATGGTAGAGGCCCGTGTACTGTGCGATGTCAGTGCACGTTAAAGAACACCAGATGGTCGAAATTTCCGGAGTCCTCCACTACGGCGTCTCTCATAATCATATCGTGGTTTTGGGACGTTAAACCCCAGATATGATTATTAACATGACATTCCGTTTTCCTTTATTGTCTCCGAAATGATGATCGGCGAACAACCGAAAGCATCACACAGAAAACCACACACACGGATACAAAGGTGTTCTGCTGTATGCGTATACGACTTTCTGGTCGTCAGTGTACGGTGCAGGCTTCAATCGTCGCCCTTCATTTCAACGAGTGCAAACTGCAGCCTTTCTATCCTTCAATGGGCACTGAAGGCGTGGGAAACCATAGTGTTTTTTATTGAGCGTCATCGATGTCTGGCCAACCTGGCTTGAAATAAAAGCAGTTCTTTTTGCTTTCAAGCATCTATACACAGAGCAAGAAGGAAATAGCACAGACACCACTGTGAAAAACAATGACGCAAAACGAGCGCTCGGGTGTCTTCGTTTCTGCTAGCGTCTGTTGTTTCCTTTTGCCCTGAGGGTAAAGATGGAGGCTTACCGACTCGCCCAGCTATAGCTACCGTACTTTTCTATTCAGGAGGACTGAGCTACCTCAACGGTGGAAAAACTGTGCGGAAACTGGCGGGATGCCGTATCCGTACCGCTTTTAGCCGGGAAATGAGAGACGCGATCTGTAAATCGGTCCTCAAATTATTGCTGACATAACACTAAGCGGTGCGGGCTATAAGCCACATGTTACACCACCTATCTGGGAAACTGAATTGGCCAGTGGGAAAAACTAAAATGAGATGCCTATCCCGACGACGTTGGCATATCTTAGGATTAAGCCGATATATTATTGCGACCAACTTGAAAACGTCATCGACAAATTTGAGCTAAGTTGTAATAAACCAACGTTTATGTCGAGGCACTGTGATGATGAAACGTGTATAGTATAAAAGATATCACCAGCCCACGTTCGAGCTCTGGCGTCCTTCCTTACTGTGTCTTTGCTGTCATGATGGCACCGCCTAGTTTGGCTAGGAAATCGCACGTTCTCTACACCTACCGAAAACGATGCTTAGGGGTGATATGTAGAGCTGTCGAGGATGTCGCAAGTGGGAGATGCCAGCATGTAACAGGAATCGAAATTTCCGGTGTCGCACTTTTTTTTTAGCAGAATCGAAATAAGCTTCATTGAGCTCTCCCTCAACGAGCTGACTTTCTGATATCGTCCTCTGAGGGTGATCAACCGAGTGTTATGGCCTCTGCGATCGGCTACCGGCACGCGTCGGTGACGGAGCGCGGAGGTCGCGCTGTTTCTCTGCTACCCAATGCCTTTGGATGCAGAAGGCGGCAGTTACCTACTGGGTCACCAAACACTGCAGCAGACCTGTTATGCTCGAGGCTGTCCGTGTGTCGTAGATAGAAAGTTATTATCATGAGCTGACACACGCTCTCTTTGTCCACGTCTGCATCACTACCAGAACACGGGCGCCGATTTGTCCGGCGTAGGATGCAATAACTCTGAATGGCGAGAAAACCAGCACAGAGAGAGAGAGAGACAGTAAGAAAAGGAAAAAAGAAATACACAAAGAGTGAGTGAGAGAAAATAGATAGAAATAAAGAGAACGAATTTATTGGCGAAAATAGTTTCTTCGAGAGTCGACATTCGATGCCATGCACCCAGGTTCCGAAGGCGAGCGTCTTAACCACTCGGCTACCCAGGTACGCTAGCAAAGCACAGCATAGCCTTGTATACTATAGCGAGGGTGTGAGAAAGGGAAGTGGGGATGAGGAGGAGAGAAAGGAGGAGGGCAGAAAGAGTACAGAGAGAAATAAATACAAAAAAAAGGGAATAAAGGGAAAAGAGACAGAAAGACAAATAAATAAATAAAAAAAAGATACACAAGAACAGACTGAAAAAAGAAGAGAACAAGCATAGCCGTTACCCTCCTGCTCTGCTGTGGCCCAGCCTGGCGCGACTTAGTGTAAGATGCGCAAGTTTTTTGGAAGGAAACGAAATACAAGTATTCGCTGAGGACATTGCATTGATGAGTAACTCAGGGGACGAATTACAACTCATGATTACTTAACTGCACACGGTAAGCAGAAGAGTAGGTCTGAAAATAATATGCATAAAACTAAAGTAATGTGCAACAGTCTCGGCAGAGACCAGCGCTTTGCGATAGGTAGCGAGACGCTGGAAGTTCTAAGGGAATGCGTCTACTTAGGACAGGTTGGATCCACGGAGCCCAACCATGAGAGTGAAATAACTAGAAGAATAAGGAGGGGGTGGAGCACATTCGGCAAGCGTTTTCATATCATGAATGGTAGTCCACCACTATCCCTCAAGAGGAAGGTATACAACAGCTGCATTTTAGCGGTACTTACCAACGGAGCAGAAACCTGGAGGCTTACGAAGAGGGTTCAGCTTAAATTGAGGACGACGCAGCGAGCGATGGAAACGAAAATGATAGGTGTAACCTAAAGAGACAGGAAGAGAGCAGAGAGGGTCAGGGAACAACGAGGGTTAGGGATATCATAGTTGAAATCAAGAAGAAATGGACATGGGCCGGGCACGTAGCACGTAGCACGTCGGCAGGATAACCGCTGGTCATTAAGGGTAACTGACTGGATTACAAGAGAAGGCAAAAGCTTGAGGGGGGAGGCAGAAAATTAGGTGGGCAGATGAGATCAAGAAGTTTGCAGGTATAACGTAGGCAAGAAAAAGCACAGGACCGGGTTGATTGGTGGAACATTGGAGAGGCCCTTGCCGTGCAGGGGGGCGAGATCAGGCTGATGATGAAATACAAGTAAAAAAATGATAAGCAGCTTAACTGGGAAAAGAACGCTGCCTAATACAACATGGATGTTCTCTGTGGAGAGTGCTATAATTAATTCTGTACTTGCATACATACGTCAGATTAGACTCGCTTCTTATATCAGGGACGTAGGCAGAAATTTTTTTACGAAGGGGGGAGGGGGGGTACATGGCGTGTCTAGCCCCCCATTGCAGCCCCCATTGCAGCTTTACTTGGAGGGGGGGGGGGGGGGTACCTCCCTTGATATGAAGGGCGGGCCAGGCAGGCGAATGGTCATTTTGCGCTATGTATGCCATGGCGAAAAAAATTTCGGGGTGGGGGGGGGGATGGGGCTGCACGGGCCCGCTGTGCCACCGGCTACGTCAGTGTTTTATATATGAATATTTGATATTTATTTTCAGTGAAATCGGATATATCCGCAATTAGTAAGTTTTTACTCAAGCATCGCCGTTTTTATACGGCCTGCAATGGTTACTGAGGTTTCTTCTTTGCAGCTGAGTCCAAGTAAGTATGGGTCTTCAGACACCAAATTGTAAACTTTTTTTAACAAGGCTTATAGCTTTTTGGCAACTGATTACCTGAATATAATATTGTGCAGTCCAGATGAGCTGTTCGCACAGAAAGCGTGAAATGGTGATTTTAACATCACACAACACGCATGAATGGCGGTTATAAAGTTAAAGATGTGCAAAGGTGATTTGGAGGGAACGTTACGAAGGCCTTGTGGTTATAAAAAAATTCGGCCGATCCCACGTACCGTGGAAATCGATGTTATACGAAGCATGCGGAGGGAAGGTGACTCTGGTGCAATTTTTTTATTGAGCGAAACGTTAAGAAATGACGCTGAAGATATGTAGATATGTTGTACGCACAGACACTTGTTGAACAGTCGCATATGTCTTATATAGCCAGTTGTTTACAGTTGTGTAATGATGCCAACAGCAACATGAGTATAATCAACACTAGAAGCGGGGTAAGCTTATATGTAGCGCTTGTACTTGCGAGGGTTGTAGCCCTGGATAATGCTACGTAGACCAATATTAGTGGATGGTGCTTAACTACAATTGACGTTAGCCCCACGCGACGCTTGTGTCATAGGAGAAGATATGTGATGTTTATAAAATTATACAGACAGCGTTAATATGCACTGTTCCTTACATTGTTAGAAAAGCTGATAGCAAACGCTGCCACCACAGTTCACGTTGCTGCAATAAGAGGCCATTATAGGGTGTTTTTCATATGCAGTTGGCGTCGCTCTGAGGTAGAATACCTGACTACCGTGCAGAATGCCTCAGTTTGGTTCCGGCTCTGACCACGATTTTCTTTCTTTCCGATCCTCCGACATATCCCTCACCGACAGCGCTGCCGATCCCTGCGATACATGCTCCATAACGCAATCGCGTAAATCTTTTAGGGGCGAAGCTCCTCGTAGTCTAACCTTGTCATGCGTCAGGCGTAACCGGCAGTATCTCCCGAACAGTATAATAGATGGCGCTGTCTCATAGAGATGCATGCAAACTGCAGTTGGGTGACGATATACTAGATGGCGCTGTACGCATTCCATTTCTCGTCTTGTTTCCGAGAGGGCGCTGTCCCATAGACATGCGTACAATATGGCGGTTGGGTGAAGGTACGCTAGATGGCGTTGGTGGTGCAGCTGCTCTCCGATTTTAGGGGCGCCCTCACCCTCTCCTCTCCTACGCTTCCCCCCTCTCTCCTACGCCCCCCCCCCCTCCTCTCTCGCCTCGCGACGCCGACGCAGGCAGCGTCTGCTAGCGAGTTTCTTGATTGAAAAAACTGACTGCTCGCGCTGCACAACCGTTCACTGACCACCCCGTATATATAGGCACTGGATTTTGACCTCCAAGGTAGCGCCTGTGTGAGATTTCTCTTGTGCGTGATTAAACAATAAAAATTCACAGCGTACATGTAAAATTAAAGTGAGCTGCAAGTCGCCATGACTCTCATCGACCCTTTAGTATAAACGCGCCCGATCTCACGTCGTTGATGATGCACTGGGCAGAATTCACGGAAGATTCACGGTTTACCGATGAACCTCCGGAGCTTCGCCCACTCATCATCATTCACTCCGTGGATATGCTGTGAATTTTTTTGAAAGTCTGTGGTCACCGTTCTCGGTTTCATACAAAGTGTCAATCACCTGTGGCTCATATCCGCATTCCTTTGGCCGTGGTATGCGGGAATGTGCCACACGTGAGTGAAGGTCAGGGTTTCATGACGTACGCGACAAGTATCTAATGCTATTCATGTAATGACCTGTTCATCGTGTTCGTCATACGCTAATGCTCTTTCAAGCAAATTTTTGTGTGTGTCAGGTAAAGGAGACGACCACGAGAGCACCTAGACGTAGCAGTCTACATAGATAGATAGATAGATAGATAGATAGATAGATAGATAGATAGATAGATAGATAGATAGATAGATAGATAGATAGATAGATAGACAGACAGACAGACAGACAGACAGACAGACAGACAGACAGACAGACAGACAGACAGACAGTTAGATGGATAGATAGATAGATAGATAGATAGATAGATAGATAGATAGATAGATAGATAGATAGATAGATAGATAGATAGATAGATAGATAGATAGATAGATAGATAGATAGAAACGCTCAAAGTGCCTACAGTTCCCTAAGAAATGCTTCGTATTTAATAAGCCTACAAGATGCCCCTGGGTCGTCTGGGTAATAGCTATTACGCTTACCGTATAGTAGCAGGGTCTGCAGCCTCTGTATTGAATGTTGTCAGTTTTTACTTTTTTGCGAAGCCTAGATATTTCTGAAAACTGTCGTCTCCAAACCTTTTTGCGAACAGCTGTTTTCAAGGTGTTGTGTGGTGAGAAATATTCAAACGTAAAAAAGATCGGTTTCTAATTTTGTTTCTATAAGTTTAGCAGATATTTGCTATATTGTTTATGCGGCAATGAAACGAAACCCAGAGAGCTAAAAGTATTCCAACGTAGTACTCGAACATAGTACAATGATAAAGTCAATTTGGTAAGATTTATTGTTTTTAATTTTTGTGAATGTTCCCCACCAGACGGGTTTCACTCCAGCTCCTGCCATCATTGTACTCTTCCAATATGCAGGTGATATCTACAACAAAATCAAGTTTCGTCAAAAGTGATTAATTTTTTGCAGAGAAAAAAAAAGTGAGAAAAATGCTGTCCTTAACCTGCCGTATCAATTATTTACAAATTATTTGTAGAGACATAATTTTCACATATATAACTTTCCTAAACCGACAGTCCAGCCAGAAGGTGAAACACACCTGTTCAATATAAAGAAACCCAACTCTTGTTGATTGCGAAGTAGGAACGTTGTGTAAGACGAAGTTAACTTCTCGTCTATGTCATGGCTCTCAGGAGTGCCGATCAGTATAGCAGCCTCCCAGTGTTGAAATGAATTTCATTACAGGGCTGAAAGCTCTTCACAGCGGACGTTCGCGGTCACCATCGCAGTCTTTTGTCTTATCGCCTGCCTTTGTTTTGGGATTTTCATCTTCGCCATGGCAATATCAGGTAATCGTCTGTCGTAGAACATGAGTTTATTAATGCACGAGAAATGTGGAGCTGTTAGAGGAAAATTGAAAAGCGCGAACGATGAAGACGAAACACGTACAACAGGACAAGCGCGGTCCGCCGCTGTGGTGTAGCGCTTAGGGTGCTCGGCTGCTGACCCGAAGGTCGCGGGTTCGATCACGGCCGCGGCGGTCGCATTTCGATGGATGCGAAATGGTACAGGCCCGTGTACTGTGCGATGTCAGTGCACGTTAAAGAACACCAGATGGTCCAAACTTCCGGAGTCCTCTACTACGGCGTCTCTCATAATGACATCGTGGTTTTGGGACGTTAAACCCCAGATATTATTATTATAGGACTAGCGCGTTTTGTCTCCCTCGTTCGCGCTTTTCAAGTTTTCTCTAATGATGGACCAACTAGCCCAAACCAAGGCTTTGTGCAGCTGTCTCATAAACTGACGTCATATAAGCTTTCTTTGCAAGAATAATAAATATTCCCGGCCACACACCACGAAAATGAAAATGACCGATTGTTCTTTTAGATTGGGGACGAAGTAATATAATCTTGCAATACGATTGACAATGTGGTTCTAGCGCAAGAAAGAGAAGCGGGATATGTTTGCAACGAGGAAGCCCACGTAAAGAAGAATATCGGAACTGCTTCCTGCGTTTATAGATAGATAGATAGATAGATAGATAGATAGATAGATAGATAGATAGATAGATAGATAGATAGATAGATAGATAGATAGATAGATAGATAGATAGATAGATAGATAGATAGATAGATAGATAGATAGATAGATAGATAGATAGATAGATAGATAGATAGATAGATAGATAGATAGATAGATAGATAGATAGATAGATAGATAGATAGATAGATAAAGATCACGAACTATCGTGACATTTAAGTACCGTGCATGTGGGCTTGAAGTGAAGTCAAAAAGTCGAGAATACTAATTAAAACAATGTTATCGGACCAAGAATCCTCGCCATCAATTTTCCCTAACGTTGTGCTTATGATCCTCAAACTCTGAAACTATTAAAAGAGGTAATCAGCATCAAGATAATTAATTCCCTGCCATACAGTCCTTCTTCACATTTGCATGAGAGCCGACAGCAAAGCGCGATACGACGGTCTTGAAAAGAAATAGTGTGGGTTGTGCTTAGACCACGTCCAAGAATGAGTAAAGGCAGCATATCTTTAATATAGAATGGATGCTTTTCGCGTCTATCTTTTTTTTTCTGTCGGCAGTTTGCTCACTAAAGTTTGTGACACTCTTTTGTATTTGTATTCAGATGACAAGGAAACGACGATGTTTGACGAGGACCTCGATTTAAGTGGTGGGAAAGAAGACACAAAACCCACGACCACAACTGAGAAGCCCCTCGTGTTTTCTACCATGGAATGGCCCACCAGAAAGCCACCCGTGGTGACTACGACAGTCGTGAAACCCCCCATCAACGCCTACGCCTACCACTACTCCTGCGACCACCACAACCCCGGCGACCACGAGTACCACGAGAACCACAATTACGCCGGCGACCACAGCTACAACCGCGACCACAACTACGCCTACGACCACAACTACGCTTGCGACCACAACTACGCTTGCGACCACAACTACCCGTACGACCAGAACTACCCGTACGACCAGAACTACCCGTAGGACCAGAACTACCCGTACGACCAGAACTACCCGTACGACCAGATCTACCCGTACGACCAGAACTACCCCTACGACCACAACCACTCGTGCGACCACAACGGCAGTGGTGACCACGAGCACCCCGACTACCACTAGAACACCGGCCAGCACAAGTGCCCTGAGCACCGCATCATCATCCACGACCACAAGTACCCCGACTCCAGGTAGGCCAACAGCATCTAGTTGGACGAGTACTTATAGAATAAATGGAGAACAAATTCGCGCTGTCTGCAGTGTTTGCTGCATGTTAAAACACTTTTCGAGGTCATCAAGTTGACGCATCTTAATATTGAAAAAGGGATGGCTGGCGCGAGTGCAGAAACTTTCGTTAATGTGGAATGCCTGTGCGTTTCACCTGTGCCAAAAATTTGATGCTTTCACATAAAACGTCATTCCACGTGGTCAGCCGCATTTATTCATACCCATAAGTGAGTCAGCTGGATTACCTCGATATAGATTCATCGCTCTTCGAAGAGTGCTGTAGAGACCAGATGTTTTACTCGTACTCCCTCTACAAGATTTGCAAGAGGGTATTCTTAATGCGCCTCGTAGAAATCTCAGCCTTTGGAACCCGCAATCTACCGATAAGAGTTCTTGCCTTTTTCATCGTTCGCCTTCGTGCTCTTATGATGTCTTCTATTTTCGGCCGTCCTGTGGCTCACAGTATTGTGCCAAAGAGTTAACGTGACTGCAGCAATTACAACAAATAGTACAGTTAAGAAACAATAGATAACTTGCCTCAACATAGCGCATCGAATTTGGCGTCTTGGTGCGGGGGGGGGGGGGGGGCAGCGTAAGACTGCAAAGATTAATTTTCGGGATGTTAAAAGTTCGGCAGATCCTACTCCCTGTGGGAATCGGTTTCATGCGAAACAGCCGGCCAATGATTATGTAGGCTTCATTCATGGGCTTTGAGCCAAGCGTTAGGAGGTGGATCTACGTGTTTTTGGAAGTGCAGTATTTGTGTGCACATCGTGGGCTTACCAGGAACATCGACAACGCTGACGTTTAGAGGGTGGCATGTGGTCTGACGTAACGTCAGAACTCGCGTTACAGCACACACGCCAGTACTATCGAAAGGAGTAAGCCCACTTTACGGTGCGATGATGTGAATATTATGCCTATTCCTCGGAGGTCGAGCAACGTTTGAATATAGGTCGCTGAATCAGAACAACACAAGTGTAACGATAATTAGACTGTTTTAAAAGAAGAGTTGACACCGGAACCACAATGGACGTTAACCCGACATCACGCCTGTATGATAGGAGTAAATATGTATATTTATTGCTTTGTTATAAAGTCAGATATCCACCACTCCAACCCCAATAGACGTTGCACCAACATTACGCCTGCATGGGGTCTTTTTCCATTTCGACACCTGGTGTGGCTGTGTGGTAGAATACCCGACTGTCACGCAGGATGCTTGGGTTCGACTGCTGCTCGGATCCTGCTTTTACAGCGAAAGCTGTTATGAGATCACAACAGGGGCTGATTTTGGCGCCGTAGTTGTCAACCGCCACCGCAGCCGGTGTCCACCACTATCGCCCGAAATAAGGGAAAAGAACTAAATAAATAAAAATACCGAGGAAAGAGTGGGATTCCAACCCGGGCCTTCTGCATGTCAGCCCAGTTTCCGCCACTGAACTACGCCGGTGTTGGATACTCCGTTGCAAACTAACCCTATGCAGGCTTCATGTCGGGCAAGGAATCGCGTTAACGTTTGTGATAAAGCATTTTAGAAGAGTAACGTAACACCAGGCGTCACGCAATGCGAATTGCGTAACGAGTGGGTCGTTGAAAGCTCCAACCCATTACAAAAGCCTGAGGCATAATTCTTCATCGTCGTCCGCCACACAATCAACAAAGTGTACATAATGCCTTAATATGTGTTTAGCGGGTACCAGGCTGCTCCGAAGAATGACGAATAATGGCATAGTGGATGCTTCCCTACTACACAAAAAATTGATTTATGGCGTAGTGGGGGGCCATGCAAGTGTACTTGTAGTAGTTTCCCCAAGAGTGTTTAAAAAAGGTTCTAGAAAGGCCTGTTATAATCGGCCTCCAGGCTTGGCGCCGATTGTACGCGGGAATGATTTCGGCAGTTTGCCCTGCTTTGTCCCCGGGTCAACGTTCCCCGATGTGCACCTGATTCGTCGAGCTGTCAGCGTACCTCGTCAAGCGAATTGGACATACCCGGCCGACTTTGCATATTCTATGGCCTAAAAAGGGCGGCTTGTAGTCGAAACTTCTCAGAAAGGGTGTTCACCTCTGCGTTGCTTTGTTCAAAGTTCTACGAGAGGCACGGACAATTAGCCGAGCGCTTGGGATCCATCTTCTGGCACGTTTCCTACACTCCTAGGCGCCTTCGCGGCCCGCCCGGGAGCTTGCCGTCAGTGGCACCGCAGCCGCTATCGATGAGTCAGCACTGCATCTGACTACGCAGCTGGTTTGCACGTGCGACACCACGAACCCGTCATTGTACTATGCTGTGTCGTGCTTTATTATTGTATTCTCTTGTGTTGTTCTGTCCCTCGCCGCTGACAAACTGGGCGTGCCTCTTCCTCCTTTTCCTGGGTTGGGAAGGAGGCGGTGTTTGACCTTTCCATATTGGGGGGCGGAGATAAAGACATCTTGATTGAACTTCCCTAGAGACAATTGTTTTCACCAACAGGAAATCTTGGGAAGACCAAGGCCTTAAAAAGCGAGCGTCGAGATGCCCAAAGGAGCTTCCTTCATCATGTAAAAACACGGTACCTTTAGTACGCAAATACTGTAAATAAACGTTCCTGTTATCATCTCCGGCTACTCTGCTCGACTTCTCCCTGAAACTTGGCTTGTTCTAGTCCTATGGGCAGACCCCCCCGACCACATCAGGCCGCTCTTCCAGCTATTGCTGCTGCTGTGCTGCGCGTTCCGCGCAGGCTTGGCGTTCTTTTAAATGCGAAGCATTTCTAAGCGAACTTCGGCGACTTTGAGCGTATCTATCTATCTATCTATCTATCTATCTATCTATCTATCTATCTATCTATCTATCTATCTATCTATCTATCTATCTATCTCCCTGCCTTTCTCCTTCGTTTTTCTCTCTCTCTCTCGCCGTATCGTTCATGGAATTTATACCAAAATTGGTATGGCATAACATGACTGTATGACGAACATGAATGACTGGTTATATCATGAAAATCATGACTAACTTGTCATGAAAAGTATGAATTACACGTCATCGCCGTAGTGCTCCTAAGGCCGTTTTCTTAATTTTATATATCCAAAAATTGGTACGAGGAGACATTTCTGCATGACCAACATAAATGACAGGTGATAGCATGAAAATCATGACATGCATGTCATGGACAACATGATTTACATGACACGCTCATGATGCGCTGACGGCCGTTTCGCCAGCTTGATATACACCAAATTTGGTATCGCATGACGTGACTGTATGACGAACATAAATGCCAAGTGGTAATATGGAAATTATGACATGCCAGTCATGTGAAACATGACTTGCATGCCACGCTCACGACACGCTCGCGGCCGTTTCGCTAGCTTGATGTACACCACATTTGGTATTGCGTAACGTGACTGCACGACGAGCATAAATGACAAGTGGTAATATGGAAATCATGACATATCATGTCAACATGACTTGCATGCGACGCTCATGACACGCTCGCGGCCGTTTCGCTAGCTTTATATGCACCGAATTTGGTATTGCATGACGTGACTGTATGACGAACCTAAATGATGTGTTATTATGGAAATCATGACATGTCATGTGCAACATTACTTGCATGCCATGCTCGTGGCACGCTGACGGCCGTTTTGCTAACTTGATATACACCAAATTTTGTATTGCGTGACGTGACTGTATAATGAACATAAATTGCAGGTGGTGATATGAAAATCTTGGCATGCATGTCATCTACAATGCCATTTGCATGCCACGTTCATGGTGCGCTTGAGTCCAGTTCGCTAGCTTGATATACACCAAGATTAGTAGGGCTCGACGTGACTGTATGACGAACATAATTGAGAGGTCTTAACATGTAAATCATGACATGCATATTATGTACAGCATGATTTGCTCCTTGCTGGCTGCTTCGCATTACGTCGGTTCCCACAGTGCGTGGGACCTGCCGGCTTCCCCCCCCCCCTTTTTTTTTAGTTTGCATTGGTACGGTCAACGCTGCTTATGTCGGTTTTTCTTAACGCTCTCGCACTGAAATTACCAATGTCTGTTCTCGATATTCCTGAGTATATTGTCAATCACCAGTGACGCATACCCGCATAACACGGCGCGTGGTACACGGGTATGTGCCACAGGTGTCTGGAGGAAGGGGTTTGGCGACGTAAGCGACAAGATTTTCACGTTATTCGTGTCATGACCAGACAACCAGACAGTCATATTTCAGTCATATACGTCGACCAATTCTGGTCTACACCAAGTTAAGCAGGCGATCACGAGAACACCCAGACGTACGCGGATAGATAGATAGATAGATAGATAGATAGATAGATAGATAGATAGATAGATAGATAGATAGATAGATAGATAGATAGATAGATAGATAGATAGATAGATAGATAGATAGATAGATAGATAGATAGATAGATAGATAGATAGATAGATAGATAGATAGATAGATAGATAGATAGATAGATAGATAGATAGAAAGAAATGCTCGAAGTGCCGTATGTTTGCTAAGAAATGCTTTGCATTTAAAACCCGTTGATACAGTGGTTATTTCGAAACGTTGCTTACAACAGTCCCACTGTGACCCCACACACAGCATAAGCAATGTCGTGATTCATGTCTTTCGCGAGAGGCAGCATTGCTTGTTCTAAGACAGGTTACTACACTTAGCTCTCCGTCCACGCCAGTCGATTCAGTACACTAGTTTCCGCTGCCGCTGTGTCACAAACCATGGTCATCCTTTCGAACGGAGGTTCTCGCGATTTTAACAGCGAAGTTGTTTAATCCGGTTATAAAACCATTGTTGTGTACAATGTGTACAAATAACTCATCATCATGAACAGTTATATGCAACAGAAATTGGTCCACTAAAAATTAAGAAGACAACAGACAGGCGGCAAACACGAATTTATATATCTTGACACACGTTACCAGTCATTCAGAAAAACCTTAATAAATCGATGGGATTAGCGCAGAGATAAACACAGCGGGCGCACATTTCAGCTTTGCTTAAACATCTCTACGGGGTGCTTCAGCGGTACAAACATCGAGAGAGTACTAGGCAGCGGGAATAGCAATAGCGACTGCGAGGAGACCCCGAAGCGATGGAAGCCATGCGCGAACGATGACGTGCCCGTATATACACGGGAGGTACGAACACTCGGTTTCGGAGCGAGTTTCTGTCTCTGGAGCTTGGACATCCGTGTCCTGTCTGTGATCGTCTGTGGTTTAACTCGAACTTCCATGGACTGAGAGGCAACTAAGGAACAACCTAGCACTACGTAGCTAAAGCCTAGCAACAACCTAGGCGCAACCTAGAAACAACCTAGCATCACTAGATGCTAGGTTGTTCTCGGCAAGGGCGCCCCTCTCTAGGCAGATCCAGAGAGGGGCGCCCCTGCAGCCCCTCTCTGGATCTGCCTAGAGAGGGGAGCATCTCTCTGGATCTGCCATTGCCATGAGGGCAGTTCTCCCACTACCTATAGTATTAGCATGGTCAGCATGTTTGAACGAATGGATATTGTTTAAGCTTAAATGTGTTAATGCTAAAATGGTGACACAGCGTATTTTTATGCTGACAACAGTAGTGTTCAAGAAAACTAAGCAGTTTTGCCACACGTCTGGAGCGATCGTGAATGGGGAGAAAACTAAGATTTGGTTAATAGGGAACAAAACCCTCTAGAACTCCTGGCATTAGTTGGAACAGTGCATCAATCAGGCACCTTGTGACTTTGCATCGAATATGGAACACTGGGCCGCACTGCTCGTCAGCATTCACACTTGTCAAGCGCGCTTTGCAAGCATGGATTGGGTGAGGGGAACTTTTTGTGTTCGCCTGTGCGCAGGTATGCAATATCAGGCATACAACGTAGAGAAGAGCTTTTTCGAATATGCGTCCGAGTCGCCGACGGCGACAGAAGGAAACACAGAAAAGTGAAGGGTGGTGAGACCGCAGGCGGCTGGGCGCTGCCGAGGGGAAAAAAATCACAAGGCGTAAGGGTGGGTATGACACCACCGTAGTTTGCACGACGGATATCAACGGCATAGAGCCGCGGTTACGCGAAGAATAGAGACAAACTTGGGAGCAACACAGTCGATATAAGGACAGAATTGCAGTAGGCGCGTTTCTTATAAATGTACCGTGCTTGTAATCACCCAAGCCATATTAAAAATACTGCTTTATTCTTCAATTCGAGGCTCTGACCTGCTAATGTCTGACGTTTGAAAAACAGCGCGTGGACGAAAAAGTGCTCTATTTTCAGAAAAGGACGCAATTCCATTCCCATTCTATTCCGTGGAAAATGCGCTGAATTCCATTCGCGTTCCATTCCTCCAAGCGTTGTCCCCATTCCATTCGGGGGTCGTAAAAATGTGGAATGAATCCGGAGTCATTTCAATTCCGGAGTGGCAACTCCACAACACTGCTGCTGAGGGGCCCTTTAATGAATGTGTAGTTCTGTATAGGAAATGTGATAAGAATACGCGAAAGATCGTCGAGGCCTGGTTGATTGCTAGAGAAGAAGCCGATCGTGTCAGCGCGCCCTCGATTGCTCTGAGCGCAATGGAAATGGCGTATCTGATTGATGCAGGCTTGCACTTCTGATTCGGTTTTTGTGCTGTTTGTTGTTTTAATTGCTGTATAAGTACAACCTGTTTCCGAAATAAAGATTTAATTGTGAGTAGCACACGCCCCATGCTCTTTCTTTGGTCCCTGTCTTATCAGCGCTAGGGCTTCATTGAACGTAACAAACCAAGTAGCCAAAAAGTCTGTTGTCTACCATATCGCCTCCATCGAAATGGAACCGCCCCAGCCGGGATCACACCCGCGACCTTCGGGTCAACAGCCGAGCACCTTGGCCACTGATCCACCGAGGCGGACTGCAATAACGTCATCATATGACGTCACATCGTGACGTCACATAGCGTAACGTCACATGATGACGTCATTACATGACATCGTCCCTTGGTCAAAGGTGAGCCAATCACGGAGGCAGCGCAAAACCAGCTGAGGTGCAGAAAGCTTTGTACTGGACCGCAATGGGCAGTGTGGATGGGGTTTAGAAGGAAGAGGACAACTGGTCTGTAATAAAAAGCCTTTGTTCCGGTGCTGTCCTCTGTGTTCTCGCTGCGCTGCTCTACCATCTGAGGGCTTGCTTACCTAGAACGTCTCTTGACATTTTGTGGAGCTGCTGGGTATTTCCAGACCTGAAACTCCGAAGCCGGACGCTTCCCTCCGTGCCTGTCATGCCTGAAGACGCCGGGCCGAGCAACCCCAACCCTCTCCAGGCCTCGCCTGCGGTTATATGTTTAGGTACGCCACGCCAACGAGATCCTCCCATCTTCAGTGGAACTGAAGATCAGGACGTCGACAATTGGCTGTCGTTGTACGACAAAGTGGCTGTGGCTAATAGATGGAATGACGCCGATAAGCTGAGCTACGTCAGCTTCTATCTCTCCTGAGTTGCCAATATTTAGTTTCACAACCATTAGTCGGAGTTTCCTACCTGGGCGGCACTCAAGGCTAGACTCCAAGATGTATTCGGACGCCCTGCCGTACGCAAGCTTCGGGCAGAGCAACAGCTACGCACCCGTGCTCAACAAAAAGGTGAAAACTTCACCAGCTACATTGAAGATGTAGTTGACCTTCGCCGGCGTATTAAAGCCATCATGACCGAAGACGAGAAGATAAAGAATATTATGAAAGGCATAGAGGACGACACCTTCCAAATGCTCTTGGCGAAGAACCCTCAGATGGTTAACGAAATAACTACTCTTTGCCAGAGCTACGAAGAACTGCGAAAGCAACGCCTTTCTACGCGCCGAGATCTTGTATCACATAGCACACTTTCGGCACTGACCAACAGTTCCTGTGCTGCCCCCTCCTCCGACCCATCGTTTCTCGATCAAGTCAAACAATTTGTTCGAGAAGAAGTCGCACGCCAACTGTCTCTTCTGCCAGCCGCCCAAGAGTCCGAGTCGCTGTTGACTCCTGAGATCCGGCAGATCATTCACGAGCAAGTGGCAGACATCGTACCACTCGCTCATCAGCCGACTCCAGTGACAGCTCCGCTTACCTACGCTGCCGCCATCGCCCGGCCAAGGCCGCCTTCTCCGACTGTGCCGTACGCGCCTACGAACACCTTCACTTCACCTTTACCCTCGGCTGCGAACTATACACCACGGAGCTACTGTCCACCATCGCAGCCCCTTCGCCCTGCACCGCAATACTTCGCTCAATCTGCTGCCCCTGCTTTCAACCCGTGGAGCACCTATGACAACCGGCCCATCTGTTTCTCATGCGGATACGCTGGCCACGTAGCACGGTTCTGCCGCCGACGTGCGTGGTATTCTCCAGACTCTGCGCGGCCACAAAGCAATGGTCCGGACTATGCCTTTCGCTCTGCTCCTGCCGCTGAGCACTTCAACGCCGCGCCTGCTGCTTCCCGAGCTTTCAGCACCCGTCGGTCTCCGTCCCCTCGTCGGCGTTCTTTGTCGCCCCTAATGCGCAGACCTGAAGCCGTCCAAGAGGAAAACTGACCAACGCAGTTCAGGAGGCAAGAACTGCGCTCTCTGCGACATGCTCAAGACCTCATTTTTTCCCTGCGAATATAATTATAGTTTATGCCGAAGATATTGCCGTTCATGCACTTAATAATAATAATATCTGGGGTTTTACGTCCCAAAACCACGATATGATTATGAGAGACGCCGTAGTGGAGGGCTCCGGAAATTTTGACCATCTGGTGTTCTTTAACGTGCACTGACATCGCACAGTACACGGGCCTCCACCATTTCGCCTCCATCGAAATGCGACCGCCGCGGCCGGGATCGAACCCGCGACCTTCGGGGTCAGCAGCCGAGCACCGTAGCCACTGTTCCACCGAGGCGGACCCGTTCATGCACTTGTCGATACAAGAGCGGCGGTATCAGTGATTTCCGACCAGCTTCGCCTTAAGCTCCGAAAAGTCGCGACGCCGTTTTCAGCCGTTTCGTTACGTACAGCCAGCGCCGAGCCGATTGATCCCTTGGGGAACATGCACAGTTCGTGTTTTTATAGAAGACACTATTTACCACATTGAGTTCATCATTCTGCCTCGCTGCTCTCATGTGATGATCTTGGGATGAGACTTCCTGTCATCTCATCATGCCGTTATCGACTGCGCCCGCGCAGAGCTTTCCCTGTCTCCATTCGGCGGCGACATTTCTGAAGATTCCTCTGCCGCTTCTAATCGAGTGTTAATCGCCACGGACACTACCATTCCTCCTTTCTCTTCCGCTCTTGTCGCCATCTCCTGCGCTTCGTTTTCCGACTCTACAGTTCTTTTCACGCCGTCTCAGGCTTGCTAGTCACCGTCACCCCTTGTTACTTCCTTTTGCCCTCCTTACCATTCGACAGGGTGTCAGCGCACTTTGTTTCCAACATGTTTCCTTGTCGAGCTAACCTGCACCACGACGAGTGCCTTGGTCATGCTGAGGACCTCGACCCAAGCTTTGTCTTTCATGTGCCTGACGACTCGGCTCCTCTACAGGTTGACACCGTGGACGTTGACGTTCTCCCTGCGCAGCCATCTCGTGACCAACCGTTTTCTCGGTGTATTGACCCAAACCTCACTTTCAGTCAGCACACCCAGTTGGTCGCGCTCCTCGACCGCTTTCGTACGTCATTCGACCTTCAACAAGCTCGCTTAGGCCGCACTTCCACCGTTGTCCACTACATCGACACCGGAAACCACGCGCCACTGCGTCAACGGCCGTATCGTGTGTCCGCAACGGAGCGCCGAGTCATCGACGAGCACGTAGGAGACATGATCAAACGTGGCGTGATACAACCTTCGAACAGTCCCTGGGCCTCTCCTGTAGTGCTGGTAAAAAAAGAAGGATGGCACCATTCGCTTTTGTGTGGACTACCGTCGACTCAACAAGATAACCCGTAAGGATGTTTACCCGCTTCCCCGTATGGACGACGCGATAGACTGCCTTCAAGGCGCCGAATTTTTCTCGTCCCTCGACTTACGATCCGGCTACTGGCAGGTCCCGGTGGCTGAAGCAGACCGCCCGAAGACTGCCTTCATCACCCCTGACGGTCTCTATGATCCATGGAAGTCAGCAGCGCGAAAAACGAGACGACGCACACAGGGAGAACGGACAAGTACAAGCGGTACATCCCGCGCCAGTAATAGCGAAGGCGTAGGCGTGCGAAAGTCTTTAGGACGCCTGCATGCACGCACTGTGGGTCATCGTGAAACGCCGCACAGATGTCCGAGCGGAGACGCCGAGGGACCACAAGCAACTATTTTCGGCCTTCAGTGTGGTAGTTACGGTGGTATAACAGCCAGTCTCTATGAGTTTACCGTCATGCCTTTCGGCCTGTGCAATGCGCCTGCCACATTTGAAAGAATGATGGATAACATCTTGCGAGGACTCATATGGCAGATATGCCTTTGCTATCTGGACGATATTGTCATATTTTCACCGGACTTTTCTTCCCACCTTCTTCGCCTCGAACGCGTCCTCACATGCATCGCTAACGCCGGCCTCCAGCTCAACTTGAAGAAATGTCGCTTTGCCGCTCGGCAGCTGATCATCCTCAGCCATGTCTTGTCAAAAGATGGGGTACTCCTTGATCCGTCGAAACGACAAGCTGTCGCTGAATTCCCCCGACCAAACACCTTGAAAGAGCTTCGGAGCTTTATCGGGTTATGTTCATACTTTCGCCGCTTCATCCGCAACTTCGCCACTGTCATAGCCCCTTTGATACAGCTCCTACGTGCTGAGCACAACCTTTCGACCTAGTCACCAGATTGTGATGCCGCGTTTACAACGCTGCGTCGTCTTCTCACCTCTCCTCCGATCCTGTGGCATTTCGACCCAAGCGTTCCGACAGAAATACACACGGGCGCCAGTGGTGTTGGCCTTGGAGCCGTTCTTGCTCAACGAAAGGCTGGCTTCGATGAGTACGTCGTCGCTTTCGCCAGTCGCGCACTCACGAAGGCTGAAACTAACTACTCTGTAACAGAAAAGGAATGCTTGGCGATAATTTGGGCTATAACCAAATTTCGACCATACCTCTACGGCCGCCCATTCGACGTGATAACCGACCACCATTCCCTGTGCTGGCTTTCTTCCTTGAAGGAGCCTTCGGGTCGTCTAGCTCGATGGGCGCTTCGGCTACAAGACTATAACATTCGTGTACTCTACCGTACCGGCAGGAAACACTCCGACGCAGACGCTGTGTCTCGCTCCCCCACTACATGGCGAGACTAATTCCCCGAACGTCCCGTTATCCCAGTCCGCCCTCTCTGCTACGAACATGGTTTTGGAGCAGAAGAAGGACCCATGAATTGTTTCTATGTCCAACTTCCTGAAACAGCCATCGACACCCCCTGCCAGCCGGGCATTGCGTCGCCAAGCCCACCACTACTCCATTCGCGATGGGCTTGTAGGCTTATGCCACAGGAGCGAAGGAAAGACACGCCTGAACCATAATCGACGCCAGCAAGGAACATGAGCCGTGGCTCCACGTGCCACAGCTAAGCGCCGTCTTTATTAGATGTGAAGCATCTTATGGCGAAGCTTAATCCGGTGGTGGTGGTGGTGGTGGTGTGCCGCGTGGCCTCCCTTACAGCGCATGCGCAAACCCTTTAAAAAAATAAAAATAAAAAAACCTCTCCCTTTCTCTCCTTTTGGCATCCCTCCCCGCGGCAACCACACCCTCACTGCGAATGCGCCTCCCCTCCTCTCTCCCCTCCTACGTTCCCCCCCCTCTCTCCTCTAGGCATCCCTGCCAGCGGCGTCCACACTCCCACTGCGCATGCGCGTCCCCCCCTCTCTCTCCACTCCTACGCTCCCCCCCCTCTCTCCTCTAGGCATCCCTGCCCGTGGCGTCCACATTCCCACTGCGCATGCGCATCCCCCCCTCTCTCTCCTTTCCTACGCTCCCCCCCCTCTCTCGCCTCGCGACGACGACGCAGGCAGCGTCTGCTAGCGAGTTTCTTGGTTGAAAAAACCGACTGCTCGCGCTGCACAACCGTTCACTGGCCACCCCGTATATATGGCAATGGATCTTGACCTGCAAGGTGGTGCCGGTGGGAGATTTCTCCTGTGCGTTGTTGAACAATAAAAATTCGCAGCGTGCGCGTTAACTAAAAGCGGACTGCGGGTCTCTGTGTGCAGTCGGAGTCTTCTGTCTCTCATTGCCCATTAGCAGCGATTGGCATGTTCCAGTAGGAAACACCGCTCCATCACTGCGTGCTTTGCGCCTCCCCAGTTTTCTCTCCTGCGCAACGCTGCAATGAGCGCCAGCGTCAGCGCCGCCGCCAGTGTAAGCGTTATTTTCTTCACTTGCGGTCACGCGCTCTCCGTTTTGCGCGCCGCCCGAATGAGGGCGCTACAGGGCCCCTCGTGTAGACTGGAAGTCGGAATGTGACATGCCGTTTTTGGTAGTCCAACGGGAGGTCCGGCGTAGATGAGAGACCTTCTATGGCGGTCTCCAGGTACGCCGGCTTAAGTCGGTCTAAGCTGACTGTCTCTTCGCGGCCGTTCTGAAGAAGAGTGGCAGTTTTGGGGGGTGCGGTTGAGGACGCGGAATGGTCCGTCGTAGGCTGGTGTCAAAGGTACGCAAACACAGTAGGGAGGCCCCGTGTGACCTCAGAAATGAACCGCTGGGAGGTTTGAGCCGTATTGCGGAGTCAAAAGGGCATCCGCACGTATTCAAACAACCCAAAGGGCGTCGTGATGGCGATTTTAGGTATGTCGGTGGGCTCGACAGGAATCTGGTGGTGCGCCTTAACAAGGTCCACTTTGCTGAAAATCGTGCAGCCGTCGAGGCGCGACGTAAAATCCTGGATGTGAGGTAGGGGATAGCTGTCATGGACAGTCTTGGCGTTCAACGCTCGATAGTCCCCACAAGGACGCCAGTCACCGGGATAACGCTTTGGCACCAAATGCAGCGGGGAAGCCCAAGCGCTTGACGACGGCCGCATAATACCGAGCTGCAGCATGTGGTCAAACTCCCGTTTGGCGATAGCTAGGCGGTCCCCAAACAGGCGGCGTGGTCGAGCGGCTGCTGGTGGACCACGGGCACGGTGTAAGATATATACTATTTAGGTGAGGACACTCGCGAGACGCGATCGACCAGATAAAGTAACAACGCCGAGCGTCCGTCGGACCGCTGACGGCAGCGGATACCTATCGTTCTAAGTTTCTACAGCGTGACTGGACGCGGACGGAAAGGAACACGCAAACACACACACAGCGCTGACTTTCAACTGATGTTTATTTTTCATATGCACGTGACTCTTATATAGACATACGCGAGCAGGTGCAAACAAAACAAGAAAGAAACAAAAGTTCCTTTCCGTCCGCGTCCAGTCGCGCTGTAGAAACTTAGAATGAACAACCAACTAGCCCGCCAACGCACTTTGATACCTATCGGCTGAATGACGCAACTTCAAGACAAAAACGCGTTCCCGTAGCAACTGGCACTTCGCGGGAAATCTGAATTGGCTGGACAGTGAACGCGGCTATGACACGCGAGCAACTAAAGTTGGAAACGCATACCGCGTCTTGCGCGCGCGGAAAACGGTACATGCGGTGGAGGCCGCCGTTGCCGCCGAACACTTCGGTTGCTATAGCAACGATGCAGAAAGCATTTTCTCTCTCTGAGTTGCGTCTGCCCGCCGATAGATACCCGCTGCCGTCAGCGGACCAACGGACGCGCGCCGTTGTTACTTTATCTGGTCGATCACGTCTTGCATGCAAGCCGAGAAGTGTCCCCACCTAAAGTCTTTATATCTTACACCATGACCACGGGTGACGATGTGGTGGGTCACCGTATGTTTAGGCGGCTGAGTGAGGTTGCACGGTTTTGTTAACTCCGGGAAACTCGCCAAGATTTTTTCAAACGGTGAGGAGGGTATCAGCATGCGGATGGCCATAGGAGTGCTGTCGGACAGGACTCCCGAGATGGAGAGACGAGTCTGACCGTCTATGAGGCGGCGGCTCCGCACGCTGACGTCCAAATCGAAGTATGAGAGGAAGTCCGAGCCGATGATCGGTTGAACCACGTCTGCGATGACGAAAACCCACCGGAAAATGCGGCGAAGGCCGAAGTCGAGGGTGAGAGATCGGAGTCCGTATTTCGCTATAGACGAGGCGTTGGCAGCGCGAAGTGACTGCCCAGGTGATTTCGAACGATCAGCCTTAGTCGGGGGCACAACGCTCATTTCCGCGCCCGTATCTATAAGGAACCTGGCGCCGGATACCTGGTCTGTTACCATGAAAAGGCGGCTGGGACGAGAAGTGAGATCACACGCCGCCGTCAGTGATCCCTGCGGGCGTTTCCCGGCCACGAACAGGGAGGCGTGCACTTCGTGGCTCGCTGTCGGAAACGCCGGTGGTACCAGCAGAGAGGTGGAGGGCTGGGACTCCGAGCAACTCGTGTGCGTGGAAGAGCTCGAGGACCGGAACGAGGCGAACGAGTCTCCTGCAGGGGACTCCGGAGTGCGGCAATGGAAGCGGCGAGTTCGTCGATGCGGGCCTCAAGGCGCGAAATCGCTGTGTCTGCTGGTGGTAAGACAGCGTTGACAGATGGGGAGGTCGGTTCATGAACCTTATCGGCGAGCTCCGCCAGGCGGTCCAGGTTGACGTCGCCGGCCGCCGCGAGGACGAGGCGGATTGGCTGAGAAAGGCGTTGGAGGAAGAGCTCGCGAAGCAACGCTGAGTGGGCAGAGACGTCGTGTTCCCCAAGAAGCTGTCGCATTCGGCGCAGTAGTTGGGAGGGGCGCCTGTCGCCAAGGTCCCCCTCTGCAAGGAGCTGCTGTAGTCGGACGCGTTCCGACGGCATAAATCGCTCCAGCACCTTGGTCTTAAGGTGCTGATATGGCGTAGTGTCCGAGGGGTTGGAGAAGACGTCGGAGAGCTCGCTGGCAACATCAGGAGGAAGGACTAAGGCTACGTGGTAGTAGCGTGTCGTTTCCGAGGCAATGCGGTACAGGGAGAATTGCGCCTCGACCTGGTGAAACCAAACTTGCGGGTTCTGTGACCAGAAAGATGGGAGACGCAGTTGCACCGCCGAGACGTCCTGAAGACGTGAGGCTTGCTCTGTTGAGGGTGCGTTCGAGTCAGTCATTGTCTTCGTCCTAGGTCACCACTTGTAGGCTTATGCCACAGGAGCGGAGGAAAGACACGCCTGAACCATAATCGACGCCAGCAAGGAACATGAGCCGTGGCTCCACGTGCCACAGCTAAGCGCAGTCTTTATTTTCTTCACTTGCGGTCGCGCGCTCTCCGTTTTGCGCGCCGCCCGAATGAGGGCGCTACAGGCTGTTATACCGCCGTAACTACCACACTGAAGGCCGAAAATGGTTGCTTGTGGTCCCTCGGCGTCTCCGCTCGGACATCTGTGCGGCGTTTCACGATGACCCGCAGTGCGCGCATGCAAGCGTCCTAAAGACTTTCGCAAGCCTACGCCTTCGCTATTACTGGCGCGGGATGTACCGCTTCGTCCGTCAATATGTACGCTCCTGCCTCGCTTGCCAACGTCGCAAGGATGTTCCTCGCCGTTCAGCTGCCCCACTGCAACCTTTGCCCTGCCCAAGCCATGCATTTGATCGCGTAGGAATCCATCTTTATGGTCCACTACCAAGCACTCCCGACGGCAACAGGTGGGTAATCGTGGCCATCGACCATCTTACACGTTATGCGGAAACTTCACCTTTGCCTAGCGCTACCGCACTCGATGTTGCCTCGTTTATCCTGCATCACATCATACTTCGCCATGGTGCCCCAAGAGAATTACTCAGCGACCGAGGCCGCGTATTTCTCTCCGACGTCATAGGAGCTCTTCTCGAAAAATGCTGTATAATTCACCGCACAACAACCGCGTATCACCCACAGACTAATGGGATTACTGAACGTTTCAATCGCACTCTTGGTGACATGTTGGCCATGTATGTCGCAGCTGACCACAGCAATTGGGACCATGTTCTCCCATTTTGTGACATATGCTTATAATACTGCCACGCAGGCCACCACAGGGTTTTCCCCGTTGTTCCTACTTTATGGGCGCGAGCCATTCTCCACAATGGACACCATTCTTCCGTATAGCGCTGATGCCACAGAATCTACACCCCTTTCTGAAGCTACAACACACGCAGAAGAGTGCCGCAAGCTCTCCCGCATATTGACATCTGAGGACCAGCAACGTCAGAAGCTCCGCCGAGATTCTGCCGTCGCGCCTGCATCGTATGATCCTGGCTCCCTAGTGTGGCTTTGGGTGCGTGCCACAAGCCCAGGATTGTCACCGAAATTTGTTTCGAAGAACCAGGGGAGACGTCTCTTTTTACCGTGTGGTAAAAGCAGACGTCTCCCGTGAATTATATCCTGGAGCCCCTTGAACCACCTTCGGACAAGCGCCACCGGCAGCGCGCAATTGTGCACGTCGAACGTTTAAAGCGTTACTACGATCCGCCTGTGCTCTCCTACCCATAAGTCGCCGGGACGGCTTCTTTTTTTTCGGGGGGGGGATAATTGTACTGGACCGCAATGGGCAGTGGGGATGGGGTTTAGAAGGAAGAGGACAACTGGTCTGTAATAAAAAGCCTTTGTTCCGGTGCTGTCCCCCGTGTTCTCGCTGCTCCGCTCTACCATCTGAGGGCTTGCTTACCTAGAACGTCTCTTGACAGCTTGATGTCTCCGTTCCTGGAGCCTGTTCAAAACCACATTAGGAGTAGCACGCTTTTCTGAAGTGCCTCGGGATAATCGATGCCTCGACTGACAAAAAAATGATAGCTTTCGCTTTCAAATTATTTTAGGCGAATGCATGAGGTAACCTGTGAGAGTGCAGAGCGCTTTAGGGGCCCGACTGGTTGTCCATCCACGCTTCTCGTGGCGCCATCAAGCTCATAGTAAAGCGCTCAATACAGGTCATAACAAGGCTAGTAATGCTCAAAGCCGGGTTAAAATGAACAAGCAAGGTCTGAAATAATATAATTAATAGAAATAATCACACTGCAATCGCAATATTTAACTAAATAGCTAAAAATGTCAGTTTCGCTGCGAGGGCGATGCAATTGATGTGATAGAAAGAAGTTGGAATGTCACGCGACGAAAGGCAAGCAGCTCGAAACGTGCAGCGCGCTGCTCAAGTGCAAAAGAAGCGCAAAAAGATCACACACAGGATGAGCACGAACTAACAACGTTCACTGCTCCAACACGAAGAAGGACGCACAAAACACAGTATACACAAGGCGGGTGCGCACTCACAACTGTCAATATTGTTACTTCGCTCTGTTTGAACAGCACGCTCCTTTCGCAAACGGGGCCGCTGCAGCGCGCGATGTGACCTTCGTGAAATCTGTAGCAACAACGCAATCCTTCCGGTGAAAGCAGAAGTACAAACCGCCCCCATCATGAGATAAACGAGCGCGTACGGGCG
>JALIZH010021490.1:0-26041 GCA_030522465.1 Rhipicephalus appendiculatus
AGATTCATGTTACATCAGGAAATCGTTGCCCCTTATACACATCCTGTGGCAACAATTATTATAGTATTTACGTGGCGCACTCATCGTGCCTTATTCAACCACTCATCAGACATCTTAGTGACTTCTGATAAGTAATCCTACGTAGCTTTACGCAATGCGATGTAGTGAAGTGACCCCCAATTTTTTGGAGCCGTTCGAAGGAACAAGCGGTTCATGACAAGCTACTACAGCTGGTGTTTGCATTTCCACGCGTCACCCCTGGAAGGCTATTTACAGCACTTTTCCTGTGGTGTGTTGTCTACAGTGAACGCAAGCAATTAAGAAGCAAGATTCACCTTATGTCTGGATGTATACTGCGCTAATTGTTGCTGCATTATACCGATATAACAGTTATGAAACACGTCACTTAACTGAAGCAAGTCATAACGGCACATGTGCTGCGTCCCTTAATTTTGTAAATTTTGATCCGTTAACCATTTTGAATGTTTTAAAGAGGAAATAGTGGGTTTTCGTCACCGTTATAGCACTCATAATGATGAGAAAGTTATATCACAACAAGGTTTCAAGTACATTATTGTGAAGCAGCTAACTACAATTCCTTAAAACAATGCTTCTTTTAATACAACTACTGCTCGACAAAATTAATTTTATTAGCATTTAAACACGCAGCAGCCATTAACGATATAGTTCTACTGAAAATTTTAGGACACGCTCTCAAAAAAATATTTTCAGATCAATTTCAACGACGGTTTTAGATCACTGCATACGCCCGCAATAAATAACTGCGCTATACTAGGCAGGCCAGCGTGGCAGCTGTGGTATTACAAGTGTGTTCACCGAAATTTCATAAGAGCCTACTTCGAATTTTACTAGCCAGTCATCATATAGATGATATATCAAGTAAGCACTTAATATAGCGGGAGATCTGAACATCGGGCCTTGAGCAATCAGCACAAAAGCTGTTGAAAGCAACATGGCACTCGTAGCACCGGTGTATAGACCGCTTCGCTCCATGTCTTTAATTACTTGCACCGCTACTGACAAGCAAGAATAACACTTGTCGGCTTTTATGGGACAAATTCTGGGCATGTCTTGTTCATGCACTCGAGGTTTAATTGCTGTTCGCAATTTTACACTTCATATGCAGCTGAAAGTATCATTGATATATGATCACCGTATATTTCATTCGTTTTTTTTTTCCTGCAATTTTTAGTAATTGCTGTAATAGTGGATGTGCCCCGTGACTTTGAAAGTGCTCGTCATTACATTTTTTTTCTCTCGCGAATATTGCGTCACTTTCTGGCATTCTTTGGTTCTCCCATTTCTCGTTTCCGCTTAACGTCTTCGTTTCTGTGTCCTCAAGATCTAGCGATCTACAAAGTGGCAATTCTGATCGTGTTGCAGTTTTCCTGTTTTTAATATTATTAGAACAATTCCTGCCACGAGCCCCTCCATTGAGTTAAAAAATACAATCGAGTGTTTTAGTCACGAAATGTTGTGCATGCAACAATAGCCGAAGCATAGAAATTGCAAGGCCTTCATAACTGCTGAATATAGCGTAAATTTGACTATGGATTTCCATATATTTTATTATGTCACAAAACACCTAAGCCAGTTCCACGCCTGTGAATTCCAGGCGTGGAACTGGCTAGACAGTGAAGCTGGCAAGCAAGCGTCATTATCTGGTGAACGCATATTCAGTTCTTTCTGGGTCTTTCTTCACCACCCTCTTCTTCATTAGGCTTTCTTTTGCCTTCATTTCTTTATTCATCGCTTGCTTAATTTCCCTTTGTCTCGCTTTTCCTCCACCTAACCCTGGCATGACTCCACATCACACTCACTTCTCTTGCCGGCCCCTTACCAAACTGCACCGTGCAAGGGTACGCCATGCTGCACCCTCTCCGCTCCTCTTTACCTTGTTTACGCGTGTGCTCCGCGGGATTGTAAACGTGCAATATCCGCTGCACATGCGAACACGGCTCGCTCACGCTTGCACATGAGAGAACCACGGCACGTATCCTTGACCTCACGCTGACCTGAAGGAACATCACGGTTATTTTTGGTCACGTGGTGCTTAAAACGTCATCCACGGCTCATTTACATGCGCATAACGCTTAAATTTACAGTTTAGCGTGAGACTTTTTAGAGTGTAGTAGAAGAGTAAAACAACAACCGGGCATCACAGAATGCGAATTGTGTAAGCAGGCGTCATACAATATGAATTTCATTACGAGGGGGTCATCGAATCCTTCCAACCCACTACAAAGGGCTCAGCCATAATTCTTCATCGTCATGAGCCACCGAATCAGCTAATGAAGTATTCGGTACATTGCAAGAGTACTTGCATTAGCAGCCCATAGATAGTCAGCAACGGGTTTTAGAAATGGCCCTCTCCCAGCTTTCGCTGTGACTGTGCACGCGATCCGCGCAGGCCTGGTGGTTTTTCTTTTCTGTGCTTTTTTTCATTTAACCCTAAAGAGCCGCCGCTCTAACGAAAAAGATAACTACGATTGCAAAGCGCGACAGAGGCGCTGGCTACCATTTCGTTTCTGGATTTCTTGATTCCGCAGGTCGGATGTCCATACGACCTGCGAAAGCAGGTTGGCTGTCTCTCTCTTCCCTCTTATTGCTTCTTTACGTTTGTGAGCTGCTCTTTTCGCACGTGCCGTAGGCTCTTGATTGTTGTTTAAAGAGTGCAAGCAATCGCCTTCGTCGAATTGATGTCGCTGCACCCTTGTAGTTCATCGGGCGGCTCACCGAGCAACCCGCGAAAGGCCAACAGTACTTCACCTCCCTTGTCGTTCTGCAAGTTCACTTCTCAGAATGAGATGAGGAAGTGACACGGAATGTCGCTGTAAAGAACAGCAGAAAATACCTCGCTTCGAAACACTAGCCTCCGCTCACGTTCTGACAATTCCGGTATGAGGCACCACGTTTGTTAGTATAACAACGACATGTACATTACATTGGAAAGAACAAGCAACAATGGCGGGCGAACTTCCCCTACGTAGCAGCTTCTAGCTCACTCCATTGGAGCCTTTCAACATCACAGGGCTAGTGAGGGCGAGTGAATGTGGTCAGGTGACCCCGCGAAAATCAAGTTGAGGGTATGCACTTTTTTTAAATGCGAAGCGTTTTTAGCGAACTTCGGCTATTTGGAGCGTATCTATCTATCTATCTATCTATCTATCTATCTATCTATCTATCTATCTATCTATCTATCTATCTATCTATCTATCTATCTATCTATCTATCTATCTATCTATCTATCTATCTATCTATCTATCTATCTATCTATCTATCTATCTATCTATCTATCTATCTATCTATCTAGCCACCTACGACTTTGTGCCCTCGTGGCCGTATCATTGATGGGATTTATACCAAAACTAGTATGACACAACATGACTGTATGACGAACATGAATGACATGTCATATCATAAATATCATGATGTTACGGAATAAGGTTCGGGGAGCAGGCTTACTACGTGGCGTCAGAGACGCTGGCTAGGGCAGCAAGGAAGAAGACGCAACTGGCACGGCACACAAACATATATTCAAACACAACAAGGCACAAACGATACAAGACCAATACGAAAGCACAACAAGCACACTGAACTAAAGAAGCGTCTTTAACAAACAGTTCAAAGAAATGACGCGCTCACGCGTTGGAGCTTGACTTGGCGGTCGTGGCCGCGTTGCTGGTCTTGGACGAGAAGGGCCAGGCGGGTTGTCGCTGGTTCTGCGTCCGCTGGGCGCCGGGGCAAAAAGACGTGTCGTTTGCGAAGTCCTTCGGGCGTTGACGTCCGACGAGGTACCTCCGACAATGTTGGCCTCGTGTACTCCATGACACATGACTAACTTGTGAAGAAAAGTATGATTTACACGCCATGGCCGTAGTGATCCTGCGGCCGTTTTCTTAACTTGATATATCCAAAAATTCGTACGATGAGACATTTCTGCATGACTAACATTATTGCCAGGTGGTTAACTGAAACTAATGACATGCATGTCATGTAAAGCATGATTTACATACCGCGCTCATGGGGCTCTGACGGCCGCTTCGCTAGCTTGATCTCAAATACACTAAATACACACGTGACTGAATGGCGAACATAAATACCAAGTGGTCATATGGAAATCATGACATATGTGTAAAATGACTTGCATACCCGCTCATGCACGTTAGCGGCCGTTTTGCGAGCTTGATATACAACAAATTCGGTTTTGAGTGACGTGACTGTATGACGAGCATAAATGATAAGTGGTAATATGCAAATCACGACATGTCATGAGTGAAATGTCTTGCATGCCACACTCATGACACGTTCGCGGCCGTTTCTCTAGCTTGGTATACACCAAATTTGGTATTGCGTGACGTGACTACATTACGAACATAAATGTGAGGTGGTAATATGGAAATCATGATATATCATGTGCAACATGACTTGCATGCCATTTTCATGGCACTCTCGCGGCCGTTTCGCTAGCTTGATATACACCAAATTTGGTATTGCGTGAGGTGACTGTATGACGAACATAAATGACAAGTGGTAATGACAATCATTACATGTCATGAGTGACATGACTTGCATGCCACGCTTATGGTGCGCTTGCGTCCATTGCGCGACGTGAATGTATGATGACGAACATAAGTGACAGGTCCTAATATGTAAACCATGACATGCATATTATGTGTATCGTGATTTGCTCTTTGCTGGCTGCTTCGCATTACATCCACTCCCGCAGTGTGTGGGAGCTGCCGTTTTTCTTGTATTTTGATTGTTCTTAATCGAATTACTTCGGACTGCGTGCCATTACGGCTGCCGTCCTTGCAGCATTAGTCTCTCTGTACTTCAGTCTACGCAAACCACAAGTAAAAAAATGGGGAGTTGAATAGTGTTGGAGGGGCCCCTTTAAAGAACCGCACGTGATTGAAATTACCAGACTCTCCACTACGGCGTCATTCATAGTCGTATCGTGGTTTTGGGACGTTAGACCACAGATATTATTATTATTATTATTATTATTAATATTATTATCATTATTATTATTATTAAACAAAAAGAGTGACCGTCGCGCGTCAACATGAACGCATATAATTGTTAGGCCTATAGCATGAAAAGAATGCGATAAGTTGTTATTAGCCGTTCATTTCCAGCGTAACTTGTCATTGTAACGAACATCCATTTACAATGGACAGCCGATTTTTTTAATGGTATCTTGCCTGAAATTGCGTTTACAAGAAATAATACAACCATGCTAACGTACGTATGACGTACAGGTGCCCTAAAGCAAACGGAGTGCGCGAGCTGTGGCAAAACTGGGCAAAACCGCATGCCAGCGCGCTGTATGCGCAGATGGGCTACTGATAGCGAGAGTGCGTTGGCATATTCGGTTGACCCACCGCGATATTGTGATCCTCGCCTTGTCCCCGCCTGAAGCGATACCGCGCTGCTTCATCTCTGTTCGTAAGGGGTGAAAGTGGTGGTAATCTTGGCTATGTGGATAGCACACGCCTCCGGAGATTTCTTCACGACGCGGGCAAACAAATGCATAAAGCATTGAAAGCGCCCCTGACGAGCAGCAATGGTAGCAGCCCGGCTTCGCTCGAGCAGGTGATAACGCGAGCATCAGAATATGGGCATTGTTCGCCCAGATATGCCGACGCACTCTGGTGATAGCGCCTCTGATGATATAGCGCGCTGGCATGCAGTTTTGCCCGGTTTAGTCACACCACGCGTGCTTAATTTTAATTTTGGGGCACCTGTACATTCTGCTTTGGTATTAGAGAGTAGTACCAAGAGGTTTTATTTACTGAAAAATTGAGTGAGGTATATGTGTCGGTTGTGAAGCGGAGCGTTGCGGGCAGAATTGTCACGCTGAGATTCTTGTTCTCACGCCAACTAAGAATAAAGAACGCAAATAAAATATTCATGTTGAACTAAAATGTCACATAGAAGAGGCGAAGCTTTTTGCATGAGCTCCTAAGATTGCAAATTATTCCCACTGTTGTGTGGTTACAGTTGTGCGAAATCGCTGATGCCAAAATCCACACTATAGCGCCAGCACCGAAGAACCAGTTGCCATATTTGCAAAAAAGGAAAGACCGAAAAAGTGGTCATGGCTCTCACAACTTCATTATTGTCGAAGTCAAAAGAACTGAATCGAATCTTGTATAGACTGACCTGTGTAGCTCGTGCTGTTCCAAAAACACTCGACACCTACAGGTGGCGCACATACATCAAGGCCGGGACAACGCGGTCCAAGAGCGAGTGCCTTGAAAACTAGACCGTGGGTCAATGTTTGCCCAATGTGAACTGAACTGAAGCATATGAGTGCGTTCCGCCGACAATGCAATGAACAATTAAAAAGCATTACACTTGCTGTGGGCGCTTCTTCGCAATACGTCATGTTGGCGCAATAAAAGTGATCCGCTGGACAACGCGTAAGGTTGGTATCAATAATTGCCCATTTGAGAAAAATTCCGACATCGATAAACTTCAATTTCTAAACAGCGTTTCCGTGATCGCGTAATGGCCCCTTCATTGGGCCGTTCTACAAGCTAACGAACGCTGTGAAGAACAAGAAAGACGCCACGTTGATTCTGCCTGGAAGCAGTGCTCCGGAGAAAACCGCTAGCTTTAAAAAAGAAAGAAAGAAAGAAACAAAGAAAGAAAGAGAAAAAAGAAAGAAAGAAAGAAAGAAAGAAAGAAAGACAGAAAGAAAGAAAGAAAGAAAGAAAGAAAGAAAGAAAGAAAGAAAGAAAGAAAGAAAGAAAGAGAGAAAGAAAGGAACAGGGAGTACATCAGGCCCGTCCACACCAAAAATCGCTTCCCCCGTTTTTTATATTGGCAATTGTTTCATGAATTTATTAAATCTGGTGCGGAAAGAATCGAAACGCAATTATTGGGACAACATCAATATTTCGGTGTTCCCTAAGCAGCAGACCCTTCAATGTCGTATGTGACCACTCAACCTTCTGTGATCAGCGCTTGCAGCGCTGGAGTCGCTAGGTCCAGGTCTTCGACATAATTGCTTTCCAGAGAAAAGCAGAACAGGACAACCGACAGGTTGTCCTGCAGCGCATACACTACCCCGCCAAGGAAAGCTGTTTATGATGAAAATATTTCCATTTCACTTGTGGGTGAAGGTGACTTCGCTGAACAACTGCGGACTTACCCATAACCTAAGCGGACTTGCGGATCGTATTGGGAACAAAACCTTTGTCGTCACTCTTGTATGCCGCCATGCATTCTATTTGTTGCGGTGATACAGTGCTTATTTCCCGGCTGCTTCATACGCGTACTTATTTCCAGACGAGAGCACCAGTGATCTCACAGTAAGATACGTTGATGAATGTATAAGCACCAGAAAAATTCGAACTTTAAATTGTAATTCAACGGCCAAAGGTTGTGCTTGTCCTTATCTTTTATGCTCAAATGGCTCTTCATTTTGCTGGGCACAAAATAACCGATAATTAAACAATACATGAATACATACATGTAATAATACACAGTTGAGCTAGGCTATGGTGTCAGCCATGTTCTTTATTCAGAACACCCTCATCTTCCTCGTCTTTCCTCAGCCCTTCAATAGCCTCTTCACCTCCTCCACGTACACTCCCCCTCTTTGAAGACTCATCCCTCCTGGGATGATACATGAAGACGTTTCCAATGGTCGCAAACTCGAGCACACCATCATCGTTCACGTAACCAACCCTCTTGAGAACGCCTTGTTGCACTGCAGTCTGAACCACTTGATAAGGTCCCATGTACACCTGCTTCGTGCCGGGAAGGCCTTTTCTGACGAGTATCAAGCCGTTCAGCTTTATATGGGGTATCCGTGTGTTGTGGCGGCGGTCGAAGTTTCTCTTCATATCTTCTCGGTATCGCTGGTATGCTTCCGAAGTTTTTCGATTTTCGCACAATTGCAGGCGGTCCGCAATGTGAAGCTGTTGATCCGCAGGAAGCACTGGTGCCTTTCCGAATGCTGCAAAATACGGGCTACAGCCGATGCTCGTAGTGTGCGAACGATTGTGATGAGCGACAGCTGCCTCCAAGCAGCACTTCCATCCGCCTTGAAAACTTGGGTACATAGAAATGAACTGCTTCAAATCTCGGATTATCCTTTCAGCCATGCCATTTCCAGCAGGATGGTACGGCGCGCAGCGTCGCAAAGTAACTCCCCGTTCCTTCGCCCACTCTTGCAAACGCTGGCTCAGAAACGCTGCTCCATTGTCTGATATTACTGCTTTGGTATTCTTAAACATCTGTCGGCTCAGAAGAGCAATTACACTATTCGCGTCTTCTCTTCCCGGCCGTGCAGCCACTGTTCTTGTGCACTGGTCTATTGCCACAAGGAAAAACTGTGTTCTTCCTACTCCAGCAGCCTTCTTGAGATCGGCGAAATCCACGTGGATGACTTCAAACGGTATGCTGGAGTGTTGAGGCAAGACCATCTCGTCCGTTCTCTGAAGGTACTTGGCTTTGTGAAGTTGACACTGGTGACAAGACTGAACATACCGCTGAACGTCATCTTTCATGTGTTTCCACTGGAAACGTTGATGAATCTTGCGATAGGTCCTCCAGAAACCGTCGTGTCCGCCTGAGTGCGGGGAGTCGTGATAAAGTTCCAGGATTCGAGGCATCATTGTTTCGGGGACTGTGAACTTTCCGTTGAGGAACTTGAGTTATTCAGTACCCTCTCACAATAGGTTTGCGTTGATATTTTCTTGATCAGGAATTACTGCAAGTCTCGAAAGTGCATCTGCATCCTTGAGGTGTTCCCCATGCCTGTGATGGACTACGAACGTAAACTGCTCGAGTTCATCCACCCACCTAGCGATCTTTCCTCTAGGCTCTGCGAGGTTCAGGATGTAGGCTAAGGCTTGATGATCTGTAAAGAGCGTGAAGGTCCTGCCATCCAGGTATGGTCTAAAATAGCGTACGGCTATTAGGACTGCCAAGGCTTCCTTCTCTGTAGTCGTGTAGTTGAGTTGCGCTTTCGAGAAGGTGTACGAATAGTACCCGACGACCCTCTGTTGTCGGCTCTATGGAGAGTCTGCATCTCTTTGGTAAAGCACTGCACCTGTGCCATAATAAGAAGCGTCGGAGTTCAGCTCGAAGGGCAACTTGAAGTCTGGAAGAGTCAGAACCGGGTCAGACAAAATGATGGTCACAAGGCTGTGATAAACGGAATCACACTCTGCTGTCCACTGAAATGGAACATGCTTCTTGGTCATTTCTGTGAGGCATTTGGTTTTTGTCGCATAATCTCTTATAAATGACCGAAAATGCCCCGCAAAACCCAGAAATACCCGCAAAGAGTGTAAGTCATATGGCTTCTGCATTTTTGCGATTCGTTCCACTGATTCCTGTTTTGTTGTCTTGGTTTGGCCATCAAATACTCTGCCCAGAAACACAACTTTTCTTTGGAAAAACTCACTCTTGTCGTTAATCTTGAGATCGGCATCACAAAGTGCTTGAAGTACACTAGCAAGGTGGCTTGAGTGTTCGTCCTCGTTGCGGGAATAAACAATTACATCGTCGATGTAGACGTTACAAAACTTCCCAAGAAATGGTCGCAAAACGTCGTTCATCATCTTCTGGAACCAAGCGGGTGAGTTCTTCCACCCAAATGGGAGTCGATTATACTCATAGATGTCAAAGGGTGTTATGTAGGCAGAATATTTCTTGTATTCCTCAGAAAGCGGGACTTGCCAAAAATCTTTGCATAAGTCAATGCGCGAAAATACTCTGCAGCCACCAGTTTCATCTATGATAGACTCTATACGTGGCATAGGAAACGGAAATAGCTCTGTCAGCTTATTAATTTGTATGTAGTCTGTGCAGAGTCGGAGACTTCCATCTTCCTTCGGTGCAATCGTGATGGGCGACGCGAATGTAGATGTGGATGGACGAATAATCTGTGCATCCAACATCTTTTGGATCTCATTCTGAAGCCACATTCTCTTCTCCCTTGACATATTATAGGGCTTTTTTCTTACCACCGTCGTATCATGTAGCTTGAATGGTACCTCCAACTTTGTAGTTGCCGTTGGATATCCTTTCAAGCATAGTAATTCCGGGTAAAGCGTCTTAACCTCGTCACCTGACGATGGCTTCCGTAGAGTCCTCGAAGGTGAAGCTGAAGCGTTGAGGCTGTGGCGTCTTTCTTCTGTGGTAACTTCTCCAGTCCAGTAGATGTTAAGGTGAAGGGTACTGATGGCCGGACGTGAAAGGAGCAATTCATAGGGCACGCCGTCGAGTACCAGTGCTTGCGCAGTGACAATGTTGCCGAGACAAGATATGGTAATACAAGTCCTTTTATCGTGAACATCTCGCCTTCCATCGTATCCGTGTACTTCTACGGGCCGCCCCTGTTTTATTTTCTCGCTCTCAACAATACTGGCATTTATTACTGTGACGCTGGCTCCGCTGTCAACTAGCGCGCTCCTTTGCTTTCCATTAACAAAAACAGATATGTACAATAGACTTGTGTGAGACAAATAAACAGCTTCTCTTGATGTCATCGGGTGGAAGCCGAGACCCTCTTTATTTAGTTTTTTGCCACGCCATCTTGGCCTTCTTGATGGCCTGAGTCTATCTGGTCGGTCAAAAAAGACACACGCGTCGCGGTAGACTTCCAGCTTCCAAGCGGGCGTCTTTCATCGGCTCGTGTGGTACCTGTACACCTTGGAACAGGTGTCATGGGTTGACGCTGGGCTCCTATGTCCTGGAGGTAGAGGTCTCGCATTCCCTGCAGAAGTTCTTCAACCGTATTGGGTCCTCCCACTTGTATTTGCTTCTGGAGGTCCGGACTCAAACCATGGATGATAAGCGGAACCACGGACGTCTCAGGCAATGATGAGTCAGCCAGCTGGAGCAACCGCCTCTTCTCATAAAAATAGCTGAGTGCAGATCCAGACGTGTACTTGAATGTAATTGCCTTGTCCCATAGACACAGCTTATTCTCGCCAAAAGAGCTGAGAAAACTGTCTTTCCATTCTGTCCACGGCCTGTTGCCGTGAGCGTTGACACGCAACTCGTACCGCGTCTTCGCTATTCCCGATAAGAATAATCGGATGTTTTTCACTTTATCCTCGTCACTGTGCCAGTAGTTTTCATTGCACGCATATTCATAGAATGTTAGCCAGGACTCGGGACTACTATACTGGCCGTCAAGCATCTCGGGCTTCACGTGTTCGAGACTCGGTCTGCTTATTCGTTCGGTTACGTTTACAAGCAACCGCATTAAATCATTGTGCTGCTTGTTCTGTTCCTGTTGTATTTCAAGAAACTTGTTCATCAGCTCCACGGAACTCTCAGACGAAGCAACGGTAGCAGGCTTGGCGTGGTCACCAACCGGAGTCAGAACAAAATTCTCATAATGGTGAAGCTTCATGTTGATCTTCACTGTTCCTTTCGCAATTAACTCATCAGGAGTGAGCTTCGTTTTAGTGCTTATGTAGGAGACAAAAGCGTCAGTGCTCGCTGCTTCCCGAAGAGCTTGTTCCTCTTCATCTTGAGGCGTTGCAGCCAAGATCCGGTTGCCACCGCGTTGATTTGCTCCAATGGTGAAATCCACCCACATTTCGACTTGAATGTCCACACAGAAAGATACGCGGCTGCGCCAATTTGTAACAATACACAGTTGAGCTAGGCTATGGTGTCAGTCATGTTCTTTATTCAGAACACCGTCATCTTCCTCGTCTCCCCTCAGCCCTTCTATAGCCTCTTCACCTCCTCCACGTACAATACATAACTATTTACGTTGTTCAGTCGTTAATTGTTATTTGAACAAGTTCGCCATCGTTACGCTTTTATGAGAATGATTGCCCTTTAGCCGTGCTTTTAGCGCTGAATTACTTAGCATCGAAAGTACACGCCTCTTCCTAGGGCTGATATCATGTCAGGAACTGAATAACTGCCCTAAACGCCGCAATATAATTGACCTATTTTCAATTTTAAGATAATTGCCTGTCGAAAACTTACGATTCTGATCATCACACAGAAGAACCCACCGATATACTTCAAGCTTATTGAGATGTAGACAAATAGTGGAACACCTGGTGTTCATTGTAATAGAACATTCGAAAGATGAATCAGTTGGCCTGCTTTTAGTAACTCCTCGCACAAGAAGTGGCAAATCAGGCGTAGCAACTGCAGCATAAGCACAGGAAAATCTAAGAAAATATGCTCTTAATAAGACGCATGCAAAGTTCATTCTCTGGAAGACACTAAGGTGGTAAAGCGTATTTGAATGCATCTGCTGTATAGCGCAGCTATCTATTCCTTACTGTGTATTCTGTTTGAAGTGCACAGAATGAACGCCAGCTCTAAAACCTTCACCTTAAAACCACCGCTGATTACAAGTGACTATAGCCCTACATTGCGGCGAATACACACATTTACACACTACACTAAAATAAAAAAAAACAATCATAGTGTATAATTGAGGCAGTGCAGAAAACAGGAAACTGTTTTATAGTTCTCTTCTTCAATACAGCGTATGATGTGCTGATGGGCGTCTAGTTGGCATAAGGCGTCTGCGTTTCGAAGGGCTTCCATTTGGCGAAGGGCTTCGCTGGCGTCTCATTTTCCTACAAACATTATCCACACATTGCCCTAAAGAAAAAGAATATATTATTACGCGCACAAAAAGCAGTACTGAAAAAAAAAACATAGGTGACACTTTTATGAACCTTAAAGAGTCGTAGAGGCATTTTCCTTCAAGAAGTTATATGATTGTAGGCATATAAATAGTGACAAAAGCTGGTTTGTGACCAGGAACAAAATATAGCAATACTTACCCACAAATAAATCAGTTCGGAAAGTTTACAATGTGCGCCTAAAAGGTCCTGCTATTGGGAGACAGTTTCCTAGAACCGAGCAATTCTGTGGCTCGGGCACAATCGTCACAAATACGAATGATGAAGTGGATGATCGAATTTTCATATTTCGAACACAGTGCGCGTCGCGTCAATGAACACGTGCCTTGTTAAAAGAAAGAATTCTTGTGTCAGTTACTGCAGTAAGCTTCGCAGGTGAACTCTAATTCACCACTGAACCTTTTTAATTGGCAAGGTACAGTACATTCGATCTGCTCAAAACTACCATAACACAGGTATGATGAGATAGGGGCTCCAATCATGACCAACCAACGCGCCCCAGAAAATTTATTTTCATCTCAGCGAGTTGTGACGTTGTTCATTGTTTTTGAAATATCTGATAGTGCTGGGAATTTACTTCCCAAAACCACACTACGATTATAAGTCATTCCATATTGTGGCATTACGGACAAATCTTTACCATCTTGGATTATTATTGGTGCAATTAATCGGCGGCACGACGCGCGTATGCGTCGTGTCGCCGATGCTGACAGCTCCTTCTCTAGCCACAATAGCCCCGTGAAGGCGAGTCGTGTCTCGGAAGCAAAATGACTGGTGCGTCGCAGCGCCAACTTGCGCTTTTACAGCAGGCAGATGTGCGCCAGCAATCCCTGCCATTTGCTCCAACGGGAGCACCTGTGTTCTTTTGGTAGTTTCCCTTCAGTTGGCCTCCCCGGAGTGGAGTGCTCCTGCACGAACTAACACTCTATTCGACTAACACTCGACTGACACTCCCAGGTATAAACGCCCTGCCACTGGCAGGGCGTTCATACCTGGCATTGTTAGTCGGCGCCGCTAGTAGACATGACGGCGAGTGTGGAACACGCTTTTTCTGCTTGTTGGCGTCACATAGCACGTGATCTTATTACGAGCTGACTGCTGACCAACGATCCCTCGCATACTACCTGAAGGCATGAGGTCTGCCAGAACGAGACGTTACTGAAGGAAAGAAGCGGAAATGTAAGAGTTAGTTTTTCTTTGTTAGACAAAATGTTGTGTAACATCATGTATAACACAAAAAGGATCCCCTTAAATTTCACACTTTCCTTCATTTAGATTACGGGTCTTTGCCCGTCGAGACTATCTCGGAGTCAGAATGCTTAGTGTATATATATATATATATATATATATATATATATATATATATATATATATATATATATATATATATATATATATCTTGTTCAAAATGCGTCCACAGTGTGAATGTTGGATACCACCATCCACCATAATGGTGGATTATGGTGGCATATGATGCACGCTGGCGTTTGATGGATGCTGGCGTATAGTGGACGCTGGAGAATAGCGGAGCGCAAAACGGCTCTATAGCGTCAGAACCATCATGCCTAGCTGCCAGATATAAATAACTGTATAGAAGGCAAGGCAGAAAGCATTGGTAAAAAAAAAAAAGCTGTCCGCTACTGGGAGTCGCATGCGGCAACTTCTGGTTGTGAGCCGTGCACTTTCCCACTACACCACACTGAAACAAGTCTTTCGTACAGTAGCGACGGCTAGTTAACATATTAACACACCGTTCAACTCAAGCTTTCTGTGTCGTATACTCTAGAAAGACGTGCTCTTGACCTCCAACAAAAAAATTGTTTTATTCATTAAACACGTACAAAAAAAAAACACAGCATATCCATGGGGTGAATGATGATGAGTGGGGCGAAGCTCCGGAGGGAATCATCGGTAAAGCATGAAATTCTTCCGTGAAATTCACCCAGTACATGATATAAAGAGTGTGAAACACCGTGTATATATTAAACATCAAACTTTTAGTGTACTGTTGGTTTACGTGGTCCCTTCATTATCCCCGCTTTATGATCGGTGAAATGCAGGGAAAGTGGTGATGTCACATATGGCACGGTAGTGGGGCCAGTGACATCACCACATATGACCTACCTACGGTGGCTACCTACTACTACATACTACAGAGGAGGGACAGACCCACACCCTAAGGAGCTTCGCCCCTAAAAAACTGCTGGCGGTATCGAATGACATGCCGATAGTGGCAACTGCACTTACATTCTGTTACAATTAACAACGTAACTAAAAAAATATAGATATATATGAACTGCACCGAGAAGCAGCTTATACTGCCAAGTTTCCCTATCGAAAAAGACAGCGTTTCCAGTGTCTCCCAGTGCGTTTCAGCGCGCTGTGTGACACTGGAAACACTGTACAGTGTGGCCAGTGTCGCCCGCTGCGCTGAAACGCAGTGGGACACACTGTGCAGCGTCGCCCAGTGTCTTACAGCGCGCTGGGAGGCACTGGTCACGCTGTGCAGTGTCTGAGCACGCTTGATAGACTTTCACGCTTGATAGACTTTCTATAAGACTTTATATTAGATCGCGAGATCTCGAGCGTAAAATTTACCGATTATTTTCAAAATGTTCTGTCCTGTGTGCTACACATATATAGCTTTAGTTTTGGTTAGGCGACGGATGTGCGTGTAGGCTAAAGCAGTCATCTGTCGAGCGCGCGTGCGCTTTCCTTGAAGTGTGCTCGAGTGTCCTCAATGTAGTTTATAAACCGCATCGAAAGAACTCATCATTCGCAACACAATATGGCAATAGTAAGTCTGATAATCAAGATCACCTTACTCTAGCAGTCAGTCGTTCCCGCTCGAACCGCAGAAAGGCGCACGTCACCGGCTGCAGTTAGTCGCTGCAACACCCAATCGCGGCGTTTTTAGCTTCTGATTTGTGTAATCGAGGGTGCTAATATGACCTCGCTCAGGTCAGCTATGATCGAAACTACATTTTAGCGGTTATTAGACTCTTTATAATGGAATATATATCCACAATCTTCACAGCGACCGTGGCTCATGAAGTGCGGCCCTAAGCCTAATGCTTGTTTAGGCTAGAGTGAACTACTGCATATCTATTACGCGGAACGTAAACAAGGGGACAGAAAATATGTTCAGACGGGTGACGAAAAGTACAGTGTTCAGTGAGCAGTTCAGGTGCACGATGTTTTCTACATAGGTATGACTAACCGCTTAGCGAGACAGTGCGATTGCCGCAACACATCTGCGATTACGCTCATAACTTTTGTTGCAAAACGTGCCAGGTAGACGTTCTCATCCAAGGCAGCCCATAACAAACAAACAATCTCCTGTCAGGTTGGCGCGAGCACGAAGAGACGAAAATCTGCGTTTCTAAGCGAGAAAACATCATTGGATACCGGAATTGGCTATGCCACGAAGAAAAAATAACCCCTAGCTTGTCTTTCGAGTGTGGCGTAGTGGGTAGCCTGTCATGGCTGGTTCACGCTAGCGGCACGGCGGCTCGCCGTTTGCCGTTTGCCGTTCTCAGGCTGCCGTGCGCGGGCGGTTTAGTTCGCGCACGTCTGCCGTTCATTGCCGTTCGGAGAATAGGCCCGACACCCATTTTCTTGCCGTTTTCCGTTTGCCGGAGAGCGACGCGGCCAATCAGCGACGGAGGATCTACATCGGTGAGCCGCGTCGTCTGCTTTCGGCGTTCCCGTCGTCCGCGTCGGCTGCGGGACGCTTCGTGCTGCTTGCTTCTTGCTTCGCGGTTTTCACGCTGGAAGTGCGGATGTCGTCGACGTCATTGCCCAGCATCATTCCAGCAGTTAATAGAGCGTTTTAGTCTGTCTAGTATTGAAAAACGCGCAGCGTTGAACCAAATCACGTGTCCCCAAGCTGGCGCCTGGAGAAGTGGCGCCAGCTATCCAGGATTAGAAACAACTAACAAACACGTAATTTATGCCCTCCGAGATTTGGGTAGCGCCCATCGCCACTCGCTAAGCCTACAACATCAATTATTTGAGCATGGCTCTAAAAAACGGTGCTAAATCGATCCGAATACTGTGTTGTCGAAGCTTGAGGACATGAATCTAAAGCAACGTGCGTTCTGTAGCTTACAAGCTACAGAACGCACGACGGCCGCTTGATAGATTCGATGTGGTCAACAGATGGATTCTGAAGTGCAGCCATGTTTTTCGGAGGCGCGAATGCCTCGCCGGCGATGCTTGCCGTGTACTTTGAACAGCTCCCGCGCGTGCGGCAGGGGCCGACGGTCTACGACACCGCGCCGTTACGGCAGGCTTGCCGCCACCGTGAACCAGGCATCAGACTCACAATGACTAGTTCGTCGAGGTAGCACGTTCGACTCCCGCGCGCTCGTTTTTTCTTTAATTTTTTTCTCCTTTTTTTTTGTCCCAGTGCTCGTGTTTCAGCCTTAATTACGATGTGGGCATAACCAAAATTTTTAAAAAAACATTTAAACGCCCGATTTTGGCCCATAACGCGTGTCCCAGCGTGCCAGCGTCCAGTGTGCCTCGTGTAGCGTGCCCGTGTCCCAGTATCCAGCGCCACACTGGTCCAATAATCAGGTATGGCGCTGGGACAGTGCCACTGGGCTTTCCGATAGGGTTAATTGCCGTTTCTCGCTCTTTTCAAACGGCGACATCTGCAGATCCTTTATTTCGACTCATAGGTTATACAATAAATACGCGCCTAAAATGGAGTGAGTATTTTTCTGTGATGTGTTTTTCGAGCAACGTAAGCGCGGCCGTGCCATCGCACTAACCTGTAGCTCTATCGTTAGCTACAACTGCAAGGCCAAGAATGAATGCAATGCCTGGGAAAAATATACCATTATAGTGGTTCAGGGAGACGTACAAAGTGAGAAGTCTGCGTTCTCGCATACTAGTCAGAAAATTGCCGGCGAGTGCGACCGGTGGCTGTCGGTGACTGGAAGCGTTCTCTGGAAGCGTTTCGCATCGATGATCATCGCTTCCTGTGCGAACACCGTACGCAAGAGAAAATGCTTCGTTTAGATTAACCGATGTCACGGCAAGTGCCGTAAGGTCATTTACACTAGACGGAATTGGTGATCCTGAAGCCCAGAAGCGCCGATGACACGAAGACGAACTCGGTCGGTACGCTAGGCCTAATGTTTTGAAGGGTAGCGGCTTGGGCTTGTTGGAAATTCATTGAAAAATGCTACTAGCGCGAGAACACACGGACAAGAACAGCGCAGTGTGTCGTCCTCTTTCTTGTCCGTGTGTTATCGCGCTAGTAGCATTTTGTAATGTTTTGGTGTAAATCATTGTGGTAGAATGGGATAGTGGAAGTCCTACTTGACAGAGTTTTTCTCGTCGCGTGCGGAAAGTAAAAGTTTGTGCATTTTAGCTTCCCATGCACATTCACTGTTACTTTAAAGTGCGGCTGAGGTAAGTGAGTGTGCAAGGATTTCCTGAGTGGCGTTTCCGGCGTGGCGATATCAAATTGCGGCTGATTCCTGATCCATAAACGAGCACAGGGTTCCCCTTCGGGGGGGGGGGGGGGGCAAGCTCATCGCAGCGCCCCTCCTCTATTAGGTCAATGTATGGGGCAGACATTGCGTCCCTCCCTCTTAGGTGACCTGGCCCTGCCCCCCTCGTGCACGCGCAAATGTTCTCGTCCAACCGTGGGAAGCGGCAGTTGCAAAGCCAGAGCTTATTAAGTGCGCGGCGATCTAACGCATTTACTGTCGCTGTTCACACCAACACCTCCCGGCTTGTAAACGTCACAATACAGCGACACATCGCGGTAGTCAAACCTATATATGCAAAAGAACAAAATGTAAAAACATTTACGGCGGCTGTGTTCCACAAACACTGAGGTGGTTTTTGACGCCGTATGAATAAAAAAAGCGCGCTAGGGAGCGTAATGACTGGCGTTGAATTCTTTGGACTGGAAACATACTTTTCTGCTCATTCGAGAAAGAAACATTGGAAGTGGCACTGATTTTACATACTGCCACGTGAACTTCAACCATGACACCATCATCAACAATCCTTCCATCATGCCACCGTCATCCAGCTTGTTCACCAAGCCATCCATCAAAACAGTTTTCCATTCGCCACCGTCAGCAAACATTTTCGACGGTCACCATCATTGGCTCGCCACCACCACCACCACTATTTGTTCCACTCTCGCCATCATCAGCCATTATGACGACCACAGCTTCCAGCTTATCCGCTATTATCCACTATATATATATATATATGTATATATATATATATATATATATATATATATATATATATATATATATATATATATATATATATATATATATGTATGTATGTATGTATAGGTGTGTGTGTGTAAAACGCGATGTCTATGGTATATTGCTGCTGCTTGGCATCACTGTCATAAATTCTATAATCAGTTAGGTGATCATAAGCATTATTTGTGGCCTGTACTTTCTTTCCATCCTGGTGGCGTATAAAGCATATTTCTGTGGACTACACAATGGACCTCGTTGACGCTCTGACGTGTACAGAATGCCGAAATTATGTCACCCAAAATTTCGTTTACCTTCCGCAGGTATAATAAAGAAGACAAGCCATGCATGAGTTTCTATTGTTTGTAAAGTCTAAGTTTCGTCAACAGTGTACACTTCACAAATACCTTCACCGTAACCACATGGACACTGTACTGTATATACTCCTTGATGAGCTCGCAGGTTGCACGGGTAGTTCTCACGGGCCAAGAGCTGGCATGTGGGGGGCCCCGCGTGCCTCCGCAAGCAACACGTGCCTTCTACACAGTGGCTGGTGAAACTGCATTGCATACCATACAACCTTGTCTGAAATGAAAACGCAGACACATTTGGCGTTGGCATGACATTCGACAGGCGATACGTTTCAAATGCTTCCTGAGGGCTGGTTCACACCGGCGACTAGCACCGGTCGCGCGCCCATGTTCGTCGCTTTGCGACGGGTCGCAATCGGTCGCAGACAGCCGCTTTGGTCGCAAAGCGACTGCTTTGGATCAGTTGCTCGCTGCGCGATTTTTTTCAGTCACGCGACTACAGTCGCAGGACGGCTAGAACCAATCAGCGAAGACCAGAAGTGACGTCAGCATTTGTTTACATCCGGGCTCATTGCTTTTTTTTTTATTGCGCTGGCCGCCAGATACAAACGAGTGCATTCCTGTGTTCTACCATTTCCACAACGGAGTACTCGGCCGAGCCAAAGAAGTCGCTTTGCGACCAAAGCGACTGTTTGCGACTGTTAACGACCAGTCGCAACGCGACTAACTTGTCGCGCGACCGGTGCTAGTCACCGGTGTGAACCAGCCCTAAAGGTTTTGCATGAACTTTACCGATTCTTGATCAGTTTGCTAATTTCAGTATTTGCAAACACGGGGTGCAGCTGTGGGCCGGCGTTTCGACAAGTAAACTTGTCTTCTTCAAGGCTTCAACTACTTGTCTTTGCGCGTGTATGCATATGATCCCTCTCCTAAACTCAAACAAAAGAGAACGGAACGGCAGCTGGAGAAGGGGTGTAGGGGTCGGGTGAAAGGAGGGGCGCCTGTGCGAAATTGGGAGAGTAAAGAAAATGAAATAATCATTAAAATAAAGGAAAGTTTGGGAGTATTGGTGGGGTATTTGCGTGGAAGGGTGAAAAGGCAGCTTAATGTTTCACGCAATTATGGTTGTCACAAGTATAAGCGTCACCTGACAATCGTAATTTGACAATGATAGTCTCACAACTTCTGCACCGTTTCTCGATCCCCACTTAGGTTTTCACCCTATTTGGCATGCCAGCCCCCCCTCTCTTCCCAACCAAAACTACTGTTTTCGGAGTTGCCCCTTCCTCCTCTTTTGTTTAGGTTTGACCAGAGGTTGCCATGTTTATACATGCGCGCGTTAAGGAAAGCAGTTACAGCCTTGAAGAACACAGGTCTCCTTGTCGAAACGTCAGCTTCAGGGGCATGCCGTGTTCACAAATTCTGTTCTCTTCAAGATTCCAGATTCGCCTAAACTTCTGCTCATGTGTTCGCAAATTTGTTATTTACAAGCTGCTCTTAAGATTACCAAATACACTTTCACTTTTATGGTGTGGTTATTCTTGATCTTATCTTAATCTTACTGCTTAAACTTTTCTGGCAGATAAGTGTTAAAACACGCTCTAGGTGGGAAACATTAACGCCATTTTTGGCATAAGTTGCACATTATCTGTTCCATATCTATCCTATCAATACAAACAGCTGCTCAAGTCATTACTTACTAGTGGTCGCAATCATGATGAAAAATAAACGTAATTATAGCTTGAAAAATAATCATCATTGCAAACTCAGCAGCAGTCAGGTGTAGTTAGGAGTGCTTATCCTTTTCTTTCTAGAGTGTCCCAGCGATAATTAACCACTTGCAATATTCGCCTTCATCTTTAAACAAGAGTCATAATTCTTTTTAGCCACACGAATTGTAAAGAATAGTAGCGTCATACAGAGAAAGATACGCTACATAAAAAAATCAATTCAGTGAGAAAATGAGACAATTGAAAGTGAACTCATAAATTATTACCGGCCTCAAAACATCTCCGTCACGGGATTTACATTCAGGAACTACTGTTGTGGCTTTTAGCCAATACAATCTGGTCCGTACTGACGTAAGTTGCACGACAGCGTTTATCTCGAGGTTTCTTTTTTGGACAAGATGAATTGCCCTAGCTGTGCTGTGAGTTGCAAATCTAGCGATTGGTGATTTGTAAGGCTACTACATTCCGTAACGCAACTGGCGAGCGGAGTCACTTTAGCCCGTGGGTGCAGTGAGCTTTGGGCTTTCGTTATTTGGTCACCGTTAAGATCCACGCGCCTGCGGCTCTATTAGATGTGAAGCATCTTATGGCGAAGCTTAATCCGGTGGTGGTGGTGGTGGTGGTGGTGTGCCGCGTGCCCACCCTTACTGCGCATGCGCAAACCCCTTAAAAAAAAATAAAAATACAAAAACCTCCTCTCCCCCTCTCTCTCCTCTAGGCATCCCTCCCCGCGGCAACCAAACCCTCACTGCGCATGCGCCTCCCCTCCTCTCTCCCCTCTACAACTCCCCCCTCTCTCCTCTAGGCTTCCCTGCCCGCGGCGTCTACACTCCCACTGCGCATGCGCGTCCCCCCCCTCTCTCTCCTCTCCTACGCTCCCCCCCTCTCTCCTCTACGGATCCCTGCCCACGGCGTTCACACTCCCACTGCGCATGCGTGTCACCCCCCTCTCTCTCCTCTCTTACGCTCCCCCCCTCTCTCGCCTCGCGACGCCGACGCAGGCAGCGTCTGCTGGCGAGTTTCTTGGTTGAAAAAACCGACTGCTCGCGCTGCACAACCGTTCACTGGCCACCCCGTATATATGGCAATGGATCTTGACCTCCAAGGTGGTGCCGGTGGGAGATTTCTCCTGTGCGTTGTTGAACAATAAAAATTCGCAGCGTGCGCGTTAACTAAAAGCGGAGTGCGGGTCTCTGTGTCCAGTCGGAGTCTTCTGTCTCTCATTGCCCATTAGCAGCGATTGGCATGTTCCAGTAGGAAACACTGCTCCATCACCGCCTGCTTTGCGCCTCCCCAGTTTTCTCTCCTGCTCAACGGTGCGATGAGCGCCAGCGTCAACGCCGCCGCCAGTGTAAGCGTTAGCGCCCGCTGCTTCACATCTATACATGGTTCCCTTTAGCGGGAGATGGTGTAATTTTTTTCACCACTGCAGACACCACCATATTCGGTGAGTTTACGCTAATAGAAAGTTCTTCTCAACTGCTTTTTGTTTGCTCATGGGTTCCTTAGCTTTTGCATATTGTCGGCTTACAGGAAAATGAAATGGAAACGGTTGTTTGTGTTGCGGCACCTGGGAGAGCAGATCTACACCACTCCACGATGCTATTCTTCTCCGCTGCCCAACGGCGCCTTACCGAGGTCATAGCGGAGGCCACATAGAAGGTATCGCAGATCAACCCATTGTCTGTCGCTAGAGACGACTGCGCATTCACCGAGGTCAGAAAGACATTTAATTGCCCGTACCTTCTTCGACATAACGTGCGTCGTTTAATTCATGGTCCGAATGATTTGATAATGTTGTTGGTAAACGCTCACAAATATTTATTAAACCATTTCAGCATACGTTTAAGGCGCTGAACATATTAGTAGTGCTCTATTAATTCGACAATGTATTGTAGCTAGCACTCCTGGCACAGGCGTTTCTGTTCAATAAATATAATACCATACATTTTTATACAAAAATAGTTTTTGTAAGGTTAAAATGTAGGCTCCACTTTACGTGTCAGAGGATATATTATACTGCACAAAGTGCACAAGGGGACAAGAGCTCTGAGTCATTGCGACTTGAAGACTCTCTCATGTAGGTGCCCTGCTCGTGTGCACGCCGCTTGCTTGGTTTCTTTTATTCTTCCTCGGAGTCATACTTTGTGCACCCGTATAACCATCTGGAAGAGGGGTCGATGCACTCCCCTTCTGGGTACGTCGAATGGGGCATGTCGCGACTCAATAAATAGTTGTTGGCAATATTGACACCCACATGTAACTTTATAATGAGACGCCTTGGCGTCGTCAGGTCCTACATAGTTGAGACGGAAGGCATCTTTGCAGCTGCTCTGAAGTATCACTACAGACTTGGCTGTTCCTCAAAAGAAGCATAGCGACTCGCTTTGACCAGTTTCATTGATGCCTGAACTAAAAATGACTGCTGGGCTAGTTGGTACGGCTCCATTCGAGATTGAAGTAGTGTAAAAAACAGAGACAAAAGCTACAAGAATACTCGTTGGGCTTGTTGTGTCCATCGAATTTCGTCTTTGCTGTTTGTGCTGTTTTACATGGCGCCCCAAGAGACATATCCGTAGAAAAAAGTAAGCAGCGTTAGCGAAATTACAATGTGCAAAAATGTTGCCCTTCAGTATGCCAAGATGAGCAGAGCGCAGAACCTTCAAGCATTATTTCGTGTGCCGGAGGTATTGTTGTGGCTGGAAGAGAGAGCTTCCAAGGTAACACAGAAAGCGGCACTTCGTCACAAACTTCGTAAAAACTTCCTACCTTCAGAATACCTAGTTATTCGATGACTTTAGGGTGGGATGAGTATGCCGTGCCATCGATATATGGTCTACCCATGTTAGAGCATGTACCCCCGATCGCGGATAAGGCAGGTCTATAAAGCACCCGTGAAATCACGATGTAACCGCTCTGACTTACTTTTCGTAAGCAGTGTTGCTCAACTGCGACTTCGATTATGATAGAGAACACAACACTAAAAAGTGCGAATGTACTTCCTCAATGTCGTGCGAGTTGCGAAGGTGAAGTTGTGGTAAATCAGTTTTCAGGCCCGACTGAGCGTGTGTGTGTGTGCGTGCGCGCGTTTGTATGTGTGTGTGGGTGTGTGTGTGTGTGTGTGTGTGTGTGTGTGTGTGTGTGTGTGTGTTTGTGTGCGTGTGTGTGCGCGCGCATGTGTGTGTGTGTTTACGCTGTCCGCATTAGTATCAATCACCATCGATGCAACGCTTTCCGTAATGCACACAAACAGTCACTGAAAGCAACCATCCGCACTCGCCCGTGCTTCTCTGCCGCATAAGTGCAGGCACATACTTGTCAAATGCCATATCTTAGTGTCCTAACACTAATCAATTTTTAGGCCCGACTGAACGTGCGTGCGTGAGTGCGTGTGTGTGTGTGTGTTTGTGTGTGTGCGCGCGCCTCTGTGCGTTTGTGTGTGTGAGCAATGGCTTTGCGAGTGATGCTAGTATGACAGCAGTGTACTTACTACCGATGGAAGAGGAAATATCTGGCATTCAACAGTCGATGTTCTGAATGTCAGGAACAGAAAGAGGAAGTCAACGAACAAGTATCCGAAACTTTGCTCCATGCCTAGCGTGACAACTTCACTTCACACAGAATGCAAACGATTAGAGAGACGAGTCTTGATTACAGCTGCTTGACTTACATTCGACAATGACAGGCTCAAGCAGTAAATCTGTTTTCCTTGTTCTTTACACTTTACATCAGTGAGACATAAGTGGTAATCCCGCTCTATAATAAGACTACTGGCTGTTATGATGAAGTGTGACAGACAGCTTTACCTATGACTTACACAATATGTGACTACTGCGTTTTGACACGGTAGTCACATATTGTCTTTCATTGTCTCTCATTTTGCAAGTTTTATCTTGATGGCTTGTCGTCCAACCTCCATGCGTCTAACCTTCGCAGTAAGCCTCTTCGACCATTCACATGTTCTTACTGTATCGTACTGCGTATAATTAGGTTATTGTTTTATAGCGATAGCAATCGAATGAACACTCTCAACTGGTTTTGGCTGTCGGCCAAAAGGCTAGTGCTAAGTGTTATTTCAAGTGATTTGTTGCATGACCTGTAGCACTGGCGCTCTGATGTAGATAAAATTTAGCGTACTGATGTGAAAGACTGATTGTTTTGTTATTTTGAGAGCTACTCAATGCATTTTACTTCACAAGGTATACGTAAACAAACAAGGACAAGAAATACAGGTAACAGGTCCGACTTGAACGCATTATAGAAATTTAGTGTTCACTCAATATTGAATTAATTTGTTTAGGACACATTAAAGGAATTCCCAAGAAGAATTCAGTACCTCCTTTTAAAGCGCAGTGGCTCCCTTCAAGTACACTGCAAGGTTGGCAAGAATGTATTTTATTGGGTGCCAACTTTGTACAAAAGCTAATATCCAAGCAAATATGAAGAAACCTCGGGCACAGTATATGGCAAGTCATATTTTACTCGGCGGCCTCGTGGCTATGGTGCTGTGATGAGTCGTTGTCAAACTAATGCTATAAATAACTACGGCAGTGTTGCGATCTATGACTCAAAAGTTTTTCATGTCATCAGAGACAATCCTTGGAATCATTAAAACATGATATCATTATCCTTGTCATGCGGTACGAATTTCTTAGACAGACAGTACAAAAATACTGATGACACTTCTTACAGAACACTCTCGTCGTCACTTCATCCGTCTTCGCATTTAAATAATCTTCACCCTAAGCAGTAGGCGTGAGATGTTAGAAAAGGCGTATGAAAGAAACATTGTGCTGGCGTTGCGGAATATCATTTCTTTTCCGTCTAGCCGTCGAAAATGACGCATCATCGCCTGTAAGTCAGCGAGTTATTCTAAATACGGACGACGCATGTGGGCGATGGGGGCTACCGTAATCCACACCAGAATTATACTCAATAGATCCATTTCTACCACGCGCGTTACTTTTTCAATTTGTATGTAACCGACCCGTTAGATATATATCCAGTGCCTTGCGCGCACGGCGACGGAATGTCGAACATTTTTGTTTATTGTAGATTATTCTTATAAGCTAGAGTACACAATG